>JAJIBD010003851.1:0-56069 GCA_021461705.1 Cryptotis parvus | reverse complement strand
GGAACCTAAACTCTCTAACAGAAAACTCCTAGAAACAATAGATGCATATAGTAGAGTGGCAGGATACAAAATCAACACCCAAAAGTCAGTGGCTTTCCTATATACAAATAACGAAAAGAAGAAAGGGATATTAAGGAAACTATTCCATTCACAATTGTGCCACAGAAAATCAAATACCTAGGAATCAACTCACCCAAGTATGTAAAGGACCTGTACAAAGAAAACTACAAGACACTGCTCCAAGAGATAAAAAGAGGACACAAGGAAATGGAAACACTTTCCCTGTTCATGGATGGGGAGAATCAACATTGTCAAAATGGTAATACTCCCTAGAGCTCTGTACAGATTTAATGCAGTCCCTATGAGGATACCGGTGACATTCTTCAAAGAAATTGACCAAACGCTCCTGAAATTTGTATGGAACAATAAACCCCAAGGATAGCTAAAGCAATCCTCGGAAAAAGAAGATGGGAGGCATCACCTTTCCCAACGTCAAACTGTACTACAAGGCAGTAGTAATTAAAACAGCATGGTATTGGAATCAAAACAGACCTGTGGACCTATGGAATAGAATTGAGTATCCTGGCACCCAAACTCAAACACATGATCATTTAATCTTTGATAAAGGTGCAATGAGTCCAAAATGGAGTAAGGAAAGCCTCTTCAACAAGTGGTGTTGGGAAAACTGGGCAGCGACATGTAAAAAAATGAATTTGGACCTGTATCTAACACCATGCACAAAAATCAGATCAAAATGGATTAAAGATCTCAATATCAGACTTGAATCCATAAAGAACATTGGAGAAAATATAGGAAAAACCCCTCCACGACATTGGCGCTAAAGGCATCTTCAAAGGTGAAACATCACTAACAAAGCAACTAGAAGAAAAGATAAACATATGGGACTACATGAAACTAAAAGCTTCTGCACCTCAAAAGAAACAGTGACTAAGATACAAAAGCAGTCCACAGAATGGGAAAGAATATTTACCCAATACCCATCTAATAAGGGGTTAATACCCAGGATATATCAGGCACTGGTAGAACTTTACAAGAAGAAAACAAGCAATCCCATCAAAAAATGGGGAGAAGAAATGAACAGAAACTTCAGCAAGGAAGAAATTCGAATGGCCAAAAAATCATATGAAAAAATGCTCATCATCACCAATCATCAGAGAGATGCAAATCAAAACAACAATGAGGTACCACTTTACACCACAGAGACTGGCACATATTCAAAAGAGCAAGAACAACAAGTGCTGGCGTGGATGTGGGGAAAAGGGGACACTCATCCATTGTTGGTGGGAATGCCGACTGGTACAGCCTTTCTGGAAAACAATATGGACTTTCCTCCAAAGACTAGGAATTGAACTCCCATTTGTCCCAGCCATACCACTCCTGGGAATCTACCTTGGGAAACCAAAAATACGCAGCGGAAACACCATCCCTACGTTTATGTTCATAGCAGCATTATTCACAATAGTCAGAATCTGGAAGCAACCAGAGTGCCCGAAAATCGATGACTGGATAAAGAAGCTTTGGTACATCTACACAATGGAATACTATGCAGCTGTTAGGAAAAATGAAGTTATAAAATTTGCCTACAAATGGATGGACATGGAGAAGATTATGTTGAGTGAAATTAGCCAGAAGGAGAGAGACAGATACAGAATGACTGCATTTATTTGCATGGCATAAATATATATGTACATGTTATGATACCAATATCCAAGGTCAAGTGAAACATATATCAGGAGGTCTTGTCAAAGGTGGAAATTATCACGAATGTGTGGGAGTCAGAGGCTAGGTAAGACAGAAAATGAAACAGTGTGCTAATAATTCTCGAGGGTACTAATGCCAACCTAGAACTGAGCATTAAATAGAGGCAAAAGGATACACATGACAACATTTTAATGTATGTTCTGTAATTCTTAGTCTGGAAGGGAAGGAAAAGATAAAGAGAGAGAAAGGGAAAGAAATAAAGAACCTTCCATGGAGGTGGGCTGGGGAAGGGGGAGGGAACCGGGACGTTGGTGGTGGGAGATGGGCACTGGTGGAGGGACGGGTGCTGGAACACTGTATGACCAAAACCCAAATATGAACTTTTTAATTGTATATCTTTTTATTTGTATAGTTTATTTGTATATCTCACTGTGGTATAATAAAATACTTAAAAAAAAAGAAGTCAACAAAGCAATAGAAGTTTTAACGATATACATTACACCTCTAACACAAAGGTATACTTTGAGCTGAGAATCTGATATGTCACCTGAGTATGTCACCTATGTTTTCCAGAGTAATCAAAGAGAGAAGCAGGCAAAGAATTAGGTGTGCCCAAAATGAAGTCAGTAAAACATAGACACTAAGCCTGGTAGCTTCAGTGCATCATGGGTACAAAGCACAGACATTTCTGTTAACTTGTTGTTAACAGAACAAGTTAAGCAGGAATAGTAAACTCTTGAAGCTGTACGAATTCTGTGAAATAAAGTCAAAGATGTGATGCTATTTTTTATCTGAGTCAGATTTTATATATCTAGTATTCATTCAGATATTAACAAGGATAAGAAGTACTGGGATGGTATTAGCTCTTTCGACAATTATTAGCATATGTTCCCTTCTCTGTCTTACTCCAAACATGAACAACTTTGTAATTGTGTATCTCATGGTGGTATAATAAAATATTAATTAAAAAGAAGAAGTACTGGGAGCTAATGAGCATTAAGCACTATTTCTCAGTGTTGTTATAGTATTTGGCATATATTTCTTTAGACCTCTACAGTAAGATTATTTCAGATATCATATTATAACCATATAACCTGTAATCTGTTTTTTGTGTTTTGGTTTGTTAGTTGATTTTTGGACCACTCTGGGAGGTTCTCAGCAACCATTCCTGCACAGTTCTTAGAAATTGAAGATTTAACATATAGTAAACCAATGTCTATATTTGAAAACAAACCTATAACAATAATAATTTTAGGTCAAAATCAATTATCCTAAGCTGTTTGTGTTTACAGGATCACATATGATAGAAATTACCATTTCTTATGTAGCTAGAAATAAAGGGATATAAGAAAGCATGCTAACAGATGTTAACATTTTTAGATGTCTATGAAGTCACAATATGTCATTTATTAATGAAAATAAATTCAAAGTTTGAGTTCATATCCAGGCCCTTTTAAATGTTGAGGAAATCACTAGTAGATGGAAAAAGGTCCATATCTAAAGCAGCTCACCATTATCAAAAATTTTATTATGTCATCTATAATAGTGGAAGAGCTACTAGTTTAATTCATGCATAATAGAATACATATCCTATTTATTTTAAACATGTTTATAAATAAATGCAAATATAAAAGAATATGTGATGTTATAAATATCTATCATTTTCTCATTAGTTATATTGATTGAAAAGTATTTAGTGGCATATTAATGATCATTGTATCCTCCATTAGTTGAAATATTCTTTGTCTCCATTAGCAAAATCATACTTGTTTCTATGTTTAATACTGTTATTGAACTGTTAATTTATATATCATCAATAAGTGCATTGGAGATGACATCTATATCCTCATCCTAAAGGCCTGGCACTCCGCATCTCTCTCTCCCTTCACAGCTCTAAAATCAGTTAATATCAACAATAAAACAATGCTAAATATCTACTCTAAATCTACATATTCTTATACTTTACCCTTAAATGTTTTTTTTCTCTTTGTCACTTTAATATCCCCCACCCCCAATATATTGTGCTTTTGAACTTGTGGCAAAGAGACAAATTGAAAAGAAAGAATTAAAGGCACTGCCCAATCTGGCTTAAATGCAGACGTCCATTTAATTCTACAGCTCTTCCCAAGTAGTTCCCAGGGTCCAAACTGAATGGATGTAATTTTGCAGCCACTAATTTTCTAAGGAATTCAAAAGAAGTCATGAGAAAATATGTATGTGGCAAAAAAGAGCCTTTTAATGCGTCTTGCAATTTATGCAAATCTATACCTACTATAGCTCGCCATTTAGGAAATTACCTTAAACCATTTTCCATTCACCCACCATTAACCTAGCTTGACAGATGTCCACTAACTTCCCCACAGTTAAAGCCCTATAAAATCCCTATTTATCCCACCAGTTAGATTTTATTTTACTCAAAAGACTCCTACCAGCCCTAAGGTTGTAAGCCACCATGCAGAGCCTTCCTACTTTTGTTTTAGTGAAAACCTTTCAAACAAGTACTCAAATGCACTTGCCTTAGCACACTCCCACATGTCTTACATGTATCGCTGAAAACAGAGCTCAAAGATATTTTCTTTTTTATCTTTCTTTAAAATTCAATTGTACTTAGAAGGTTGTTCAGTTTGGGAACAGATTGATCCAAATCATTTCTGATGTGCAAAAATCCCTGAGTGATGCATATGCTGTTACCTGTTGGCATCTTTTCTACCTGCTTGAGTTTACCTGTCAACTTTGAAAGAGGAAATGGCTGTTTTTTCATGCAGACTCTTCTTAGAAAGCAGAGGCACAGAAAGAAATTCTCAAATGTGAAGGAGAACTGTTCTGAGAGCTTTTGAATGATTCCTTATTCCCACAGAAACCATTTTTGTATAGTTTGTGCAAGAACATACCCACATCTATATATGAAGACGTGTTTGTATGTTTGCATTTGTATGTAGTTTTTCTGTATCAGTCAATATGAATAAATTGATGTAGTGATGTTGAAATGACATAATTTAATGTATATTCAACACATTTATTTTTTACTTATTAAGGTTTGACTTTGAACTGAAGAGACTAAAGACAGTACCAAAATGTTACAAATATTTAAAATATTTATTAATGTAAATCACTATGAATTTAATAGGGTCAAGAAGGCAAATGTATTCAATGGTTTAAAGTGTATTGATACAATATTATTTATTGTATTGTCTGCAATACAATTACATTGTCTGCCCCATGACATGCAGACATGGGGCAGAGCTGCTACTGGCTCTCCCTGTGACCAGCCGCTCACGAGGCGCCCGGGAGGGATGGTGGATTCTAGCCCTGGCCCACCACCCCAGCAGAGCCTCACAACAAGCCAGACGACCCCCCACTCCATGAGGGCCTCCATTTTCCACATCCGGACTTCTCTCTCGTCAGAACTCCACCCAGCAGATCAGCCTATCACAGCCTGGCTCGCGTGGCCGCTACAGTTCATCAATAAATGCTGGACTTAGAGATGCCTACAAGAGTATGCTACCTGCACGGCAGAGCCTGGCAAGCTACCCGTGTTGTATTTGATATGCCAAATACCAGTAATAATTATAGACCTCATTCCGGAATGGATTGAGGCTCTTTATGTTCCTGGAGCAAGCAGATGCCCTTGGGCTCTACTAGCATGAGACAGGACATATGGAGATGTTACTGAGGGCCCACTCGAGCAAATATCATTTAAAGAAACAGATATTTAGGTTTCACAGAAAGAGGAAAATGAAATATTTTCTTAATAAAATATTATAATTTATATTAACACCTAATAAAATGTTATAATTTATATCTCATAAAATTTGATAACACACATGATGTATACATACTTCCAATTGCATTTACAGAAAGTCATCTATTTAATAAGTGAGACTTGTGTTGCAAATACAGTAGATTTGTTTGTCTTAAAATATTATTCTTTTTCTTGATAAAAGTTATACTCTCCAATGACTTTCAGCAGATTTCTGGTTACTACAGAGTGCATATTTCATGTGATAAATAAACACCTTAAAACAGAAACTTTTTTTCTCTGTAAGTTTATATGTAGAAATTTGAAATTTTGATTCTTATATCAGCATAGCATGAAAAGTATGAATGAATTGTTATTTGTTTCTGATATATATTAGGTATACTTGGAGATAGCCTGATGTGTATTTTCTCTTTAATTAATAAAATCTATGGTATTAGGAATCAGATCATTTTTTTTAAATTTGTTTTTTGTACTTTTTTGCCACACCCAGCAGTGCTTTCCTGGCTCTGTGCTCAGGAATTACTCCTAGAGGGCTCAGGGAACCACATGGAGTGCTCAAAATTGAATGCAGTTGGCATCATTGAAGAGAAGCATGTGCTCACTGTACTCTCTTAGGCCAAAGGAATCAGAACATTTAAAAATATGTATGTAGGATGACTTGGATATTTTTCCAGAACCTGAAATAATATGATATAATTATTTTTACCTAAAGTATCACATATAATATCTCACAGCATAGACACATGGCTGGTGCGTTTTATTCTTAGTGCTATATTTTGTACAGTAGATGCTGTAAACTGATGAGTTAGTTCGGAGTTCGGTGACCTCTTCCTCTTTGCTGCTTCTCTATATAAAACTATATCCCCCAAAAAAAAAAAAAACACTATGTATTTAAAGCACTATTTTCTCTGAAGTAAAAGGTTCACCCAACACTAGTTACGTTACATTACAGCTTGGTTTTTCCAGATATTTCTGTCTGTGTTGTTATTTTTTAATCATCACTCTCACCAGGCATTGTTTGCCTATTGAGATAGTGGCTAAATGAATTGAGAATTCTGTCAGATTTACATCAGCAGTGGGTACTGCATACATTACTAACTCATTAAAAATAAATAAATTCAAAAGAAAGAAATAAAAACTTTTCACTCACTTTTTAGACACCACCATCTAATAAGAGCTGTTCATGGTTCAGCAAGCAGAGATGTAAACTATTGCTTCACAGTAGCCAACTTGTTATTTTTGTTTAAACAAAATTCATAAATGTTTAGAAAATGTTGCCCTCTGAATTCTATATTTGTTTCATTATAAATATGGTATTATTATCTCTCCGACTTTGAATGACCCAATATTAACTAAAATACACAACATTTATTCTGGAAAACATTTGACAAAATCAAACCATTTTAACCTGTTATATTTTATATATACAGTCAATTCCAATTAGACAGGGATGGAAAAATCCAGATAATTGCACACAATAAACAAAAGCTGAGCTTTTGTTTTGTTTTAGCACCATGTCACTTTCTGTGTGACTACAGTTATTATTTGTGTCCATTGTGGAATGATTTTTATTGACATAGTTCAATGCCTTCCTTCTCTTCAAATTTTAACTCTCACAAAAAAAAACTCATAAAATAGATTTCTATTTTCTTCCAAAAACTTAGTTTACATGTGGTAACTTTGTCTATTGAATTTTAGAATAAATATAACCTTAACAAGACCTTGTGCTTAGACTTGTCATCAAAAAACATTTTAAATAAAAGTCCAAGTTAGGATTTTCCAATCAGAAGGAAAAAATTAATGGAGTTCCTTAGCTGATATATTTGTGTTACATCAAATTCCATTATTCCAAATTAACCAATATATACCCATTAAATATTGTCAAGTGTAGCAATAAGACTAAAATAATGTAACTCTTCAGCTGTACTAATGTGGTATAAGCCTTACTATCTAAATTTTGTTTATCTTGATCTTAATGGTTAGGGAAAACAATAGTTTATAATAGGGAATATTTTTTTTCTTTTTGGGTTACACCCAGCGATGCTCAGTGGGTTATTCCTGGCTCTGCACTTAAGAATTACTCCTGGTGGTGCTCTCAGGACCATATGGGATACTGGAGATTGAACCCAGGTCGGCTAAGTGCAAGGCAAATGCCCTAACTGCTATACTATCTCTCTGACCAAATAGGGAATTATTATTTAGCTTACAACAGATGTATTTTTCATTCCATTGTTATATGGATAAACCAAATTTAGTATTTGAAAAGAGATTTTGTAAACATTCGCTAGTCTTTCAACTGTTTGATGAAGGAAACACAATTTGCATGCCAGAATATATTCTAAATACTCTTTGTAAATAGATTAACCTCAAGGACAAGCTTTCTTAAATAATACTTTCTTCTTTTCCAGAGTTGCTAAAAAACAACAGTAAATAAGCAAATAGGAGGAGACATACCTCCTTTACTGTCTTCCAAACCTACCATCCAGCTTATTTTCTTAACTCCTGATCTATTTGCTCAAAATAACAATACTTTTCATAGTACTTAAGGTAAAAATCAAATATATTTTAAAAAGATAAATATCAATCTTAAAACAGTTTCATTTCATCTTAATGATTTATGTTCTGAAACATAACATGTAAAAAATTAAAGGCTAGATTTCTTAGTTGTGTGCACCTGTATTCAAATTTTTAGTGCAACTTCAGATCTGTCTGAAAAAATATTTCTTAAACTTCTGTACATAGTTGATAATTTGAAAAACAAAAAAATCTATAATAGCATCTACCACTACTAATTATAGTAAGGAATAAAAAATTTGAGAAAATTTAACATTGAACATACTGGTCAATATATAAGTTTATTCATATACAGGAATTACAGTTTCAATTCCCCAGAGAGGAATTACAGTTTCGATTCCCCAGAGAGGAATCGAAAGAGCTATGCTTGGAATATCAAGCCTCACTCAAGTGAGAGAAGGAATCCGGAGTTCTGACCTCCGTCGCTATTCCAGAATCAGGGATGCTGTCTCGTTTGCCAAGGCATCGAAAATCAGATGGGCTGGACATGTAATGCGATTTTGAGACAACCGCTGGACTAGAGCCATTACCGAACTGGATCCCACTGGATGTCAAAAGATCACGTGGCCGCCCATCCTACAAGAATGGTCAGACTTCTCCTTGTAAAGACCCTGAAGGAATGGTTTGAGGCTCTTCATATTCCTAAATCAACCAGATGCCACTGGGCTACATTGGCATGTGATAGGGTCCAATGGAAATGTGAAGGCGCCGCTCGAAAGCAAATCTAAGAAAAACGGGTAGTGACAGTTTCAAAAAATAAATCCCATCCAGAAAGATAATGCACCAACTGACGATTTAAAAAACCATATCAAGAATTATAAGAGAAATCCAGATAAGAAGATTCAAAACAATGTTTCAATGATTTAATTGCTGAACTTCCTTAAGCTCAGTTAGTAGTTATTTCCATCACTTTTGTACTTGCTTGTTTATTTATTTTGTTTGTGGCAGAACCATCTGCCTTCATAGAGTATTATTTGCTCAATGTCTCGTCGCTTGCAGCAGTGTCCAGGTGATTATACAGAGTGCAAGGAAATGAGCCTGGAGCTAGTGCATGCACCTACTCAGATTGTATAATTCTGCTCCGGGGGGGGGGGGGGGGGCATGCTTGTAAGTTTTAAATTCTTATTGTGTAAGCCTTAAACCACTTGATCACTGTGATCACTTGAATCCCGTTATTCATCGATTTGCTCGAGCGGGCGCCAGTAATGTTTCCATTGGACCCTATCTCATGCCAATGTAGCCCAATGGCATCTGGTTGATTCAGGAATAGGAGGAGCCTCAAACCGTTCCTTCAGGGTCTTGACAAGGAAGTCTGTCCATTTTGTAGGTGGGCGGCCACGTGATCTTTTTGACATCCCGTGGGATCCAGTCGGTAACGGCTCTAGTCCAGCGGTTGTCTCCAAATCGTATTTCATGTCCAGCCCATCTGATTTTTTGATGCCTTGGCAAACGAGACAGCATCCCTGATTCTGGAATAGTGACAGAGGTCAGATCTCCGGATTCCTTCTCTCACTTGAGTGAGGTGTGATATTACAAGCATAGCTCTTTCGATTCCTCTCTGGGAGACCCAAATAGCATTCTCATCCTGCTTTTGTAGGGTCCAGGTCTCTGAGGCGTATGTTAATGCAGGGAGAACTGTGAAGTCAAAGAGATGTGCCCAGAGCCGGAGGGTCTTTGTCCTTTTAGCTATTTCTTCGATGCCTTTGAAGGCATTCCATGCTGCTCTCTTCCTCCTGCGCAGCTCGGGTTTTAGGTCGTTCATCATGTTGATTTCTCGACCTAGACTGCTACATTCAGAGATGTTTGTTCATTGAGAGTGAATGGGGCCTCTGGAACTAGTTCATTTTTCATAAACATGGTTTTCTTTAGATTCAGCTGTAGACCTATCTTTCCATATTCTCTGTCGAAGTCAGCCAGCATTTGTGCCACTTGGCTAATGTTTGGTTTTATTAGAACGATGTCATCAGTGAAGTGGAGGTGGTGTAGTTGCCGACCATCTATCTTCACTCCCATTCCTTCCCATTCTAATTGTCACATGATGTTCTCGAGGGTGGCGCTGAAGAGTTTTGATGAAATGGGATCACTCTGTCTAACCCCTCTTTTACATCAATGATCACTTCTTTGTAGAATGGTGAGATCCTGGTGGTGGACATGTAATGTGTTTTGGAGATGACCACTGGACTAGAGCCGTTACTGACTGGATCCCACGGGATGTCAAAGATCACGTGGCTGCCCACCTACAAGATGGTCAGACTTCCTTGTCAAGACCCTGAAGGAACGGTTTGAGGCTCTTCATATTCCTGAATCAACCAGATGCCATTGGGCTACATTGGCACGTGATAGGGTCCAATGGAAATGTTACTGGCGCCCGATAGAAAAAATCGATGAATAACGGGATTCAAGTGATCAAGTGATCAAGTGATCAAGTGATAGAATAACCAAAACAAGCATCCGAATTACAAAACTTGGGGATTTTCTTTTTTATAAGTTCAATTCATAACATGAATTTATTTATATAACATAAATATATAACATTAATTATAACTAATATAGGACAATTTGATGAGATTATCTAACTTAATCAGAAATTAAGATGTCTGTGTATTAGATAAACTGACATTACCCATCAGTTTTTTGTTTTGCTTTGAGTTGATTTTCGACATAGGTAACAAAGCCTTTCAGTGGAAGAAAATGATTTTTAGCACATTGTTGGATTAGCTACAACAATAAACTTTATCCCTATCTCATGCTTTAGACAAAAGAAATGTCATATGCCTCATAATACTATATGTAAAAACACTTTTAGTAGAAAACATAAGATAATATTTGAGCCACTAGTTTGCTCCATATTTTCCTAGAGAGTATCAAATTGTATATTTATAAAAGAAAAAACTAAAAATTTGGTTTCAAAAAAATTTTTAACTCATCTCTCAATTGTGGAGTAAATATGGAAAAAGTATCTACAAATGTGGTGTAGAAATATTCACTATACATATATTACATATATCTAAAAATGGACTTGTTAGGAAATATATAAAGAAGACTATAATTCAATAATAGCAAAATAACTGTTGGAAGTTTGGGCTTTGAATAAATACTTCACAATATTTACTACAGGCTGTTACATCCCCTCAAAATTTCATGAATAAAACATGCTAGAAAAATTCAACCGATTTTCACCTAAGAATAATAAAAGCATGTCCATAAAATTATTTATAAGAAATTTAGTCAATGCAAAATAAATAAAAATACATATTGTATATAATGCATATATGTCTAAAATACAACCACATAAATTAGAATTAAATGATGGTATATTAACAGAGTATAATACCATTTGAAAATAAGACTACTGATACATGGATGACTCTTAAATCATTATATTTAGCAAAAAATTAGACTGTGCATCATATTCTTTACCTGAGATTCAAGAAAAGAAAAAGTAATTCAATTGGTAATTTAAACCAAAGTTGCAATTTTCTTTTGAAGGAGAACAATATTTATTGGAAATGGAAATAAAGGAAATTTGATAAATAATTGGACAAATTTTGATCTTGATAGAAATGTAATTTACCTGTATTTATGCTTTTATCAAAACTATAAGGATTGTGAACTTTAAATTTATTTATTTCATTCTAAAATATTTTTTTTCTTTACCACCAAAAATAACTTTTTTTTTTTCCCCGGGCTCAACAATCAATGATTTTTCGTTGGGGGTTGTGGGGGTATTTTTGGGGGGGGGGGGAAAAACCGAGGCGAGGACGGGGGGGGGGGGGAAGGCAAACCCCGCCCGGGGGGGACAACCACCCCGCCCCTAAAAAAAAAAATTTTTAACATTTCACCCACCCAGAAATTATTACAAAAATAAATGATAGGGCATGTTTCTAGGAGTAAATTCCATATGCCAGCAGTACAATGCAAAAATTTTAACATTAACAACTTGATTTTTGATTTTTTAAAGTATTTCTTATATAGAAATAAAGAAAACTGGTTCAAATTTCCAATTTTTTGTCAAAAAAAAAGAATACAACTATTTTGAATAAGTAAGGTATACATTCTAACAGTTGCCAGTGATTTCCAGACTTGAAAAGCAAATATGACCATTAAATCTTTCTGTGATAACTCTAGACATTGACTTAACCAACTGCTTTCAGAAGTCTTCTTAGATTCACTTTAGTTCAGTGACACAGGGGAATAAATTCAGAATCAGCTTAACAAGCCGTATTTGCAGGAGACAGACTGCATGCTGGCAGCAAAATAGAAGGAACCTTTAGGTTAGAAGTGCCAACTACTGTAATCAGGAACACAAATCTGGCACCTTCTCACTCTGTCATCCCTCTTTCCAAAGCCATACATTTTCTGCCAATTTATTTCCTGTCATGAAGACCCAATTCATTTTATGATGATTAATAAGTAATTCTGATTTTACAAAGATATGATACCTAAAACTAGAAACAGAGAAACAAAAAGACTAGTGGTAAAAACTGAGCATGTTTGACTATTAAATTAAAAACACTATAAATATATCATAGCGATTTATCTAAGTACTAGGTGCTCTGGTGATGTATAAATAATGAAAATAATAGAAAATAAATAATATTAAAAATGGAGAAGATAATAAAAAGAGAGAGATAAAGGTAACTGGTTGCCAAACTAATCAGCAATGCACATTTTTCAGCTGACAAAAATTGGACTAATTAAAGGTAAAATAAGTAAACAATGGTACTTCTAAAATTTGTATGACTTATTGAAACTTGTATTTAGTAGGCACCAAAGAAAACCTTCCAAAATAAAAAATAAAATATGCATATGTAAGTAACATTCATTAAACAAGAATATAGTAACTATATACATAAACTTTTTGTTTTTATAAGTTTATACAACCAAAAATTTAAAACTACCATCATCATATTTTTATTTATTTTTTTTTAATTTTATTATTTTCCCCCAAATATCATTACACCATTTTAGACATACAATTGAAAGATGCTCGTAGAGTTTTGGATCCACAGTGTCCACACCCATCCCCACCCAAACCCATCTACATCACAATGTCCCCACCTCCCCCCCCCCCAACACATTTTGTCTTTCTGTCTCTTCCTTCCGACACTGCTCTAGTGGAATACGTCATTAAAACATTACTGTTTCATATTTTGTGGAGGCGCGCGGCGCGATCTGGGCTCAAACTGGTCTTGCTCAGTTGTCTGGTCGGGGTGTTTCTCAGCTCCGGACCGAAGATGGTGGCAGTGTTGGCGAGGTTTCATCGGCTGCTCGGGACCCCGAGGCGGGCCCCCAAACCCATCGCCCTCCTGTCCCATTCCTGCGGTGGGGGGCTCCGGGGCCGGGCGGTCCACCGGTCGGCTGGAGGGGGGGAGTGGCTACTGACTCCATGCATTCCGTGATTCGCTTCGGGAGCCGCTATGGGCGAACTGGCTTGCCAGTTGTTGGTTGGGTGTTCTCAGCGCGGAAGCGAAGTGGTGGCGTGATGGGCGGTTCTGGCTCGGGCAGGTGTGGGACCAAAACCAGGGTCCGTGGTTTTTTTTAGAGTCAAAGCAGCCACAAAAAAAAAAAAAAAAAACCAGTGACAGTGTGAATAGCTAAGTAAACTACATAGCAACATCTGTGTAATAAGACAAGCAGAGACAGAGATTTATTTCTCACTTCCATTATGGCAATCAGCAAAATCCTTTCACAGCCTAAATAAGTCTATTTGCAAAAGGTACCATCATCTTTAATATTATTCTTAACAGAGAAGGTAGCTAGCTCTTAGGATTCTCTGTATGGACACTCTTAACCCTTGGTTTGCAATATTCCTAATGATGTCCAGAGAGGCAGAGATATCTTGGCATATTTCATGTTACACTTAAAAGGAGGATGAAGATAGTGACCCAGGTCTCTTTTCTATTCTTCTATAAATATGAATTATATTGCAAATATAGGTCTGCTCTGGCTCCTTTGGGGTTCTTGATTCCAGTCTTGTTCACTAACAAAAGTGGAATCTTAAATGCACAGCTGAACAAGTTTTGTATGCAGAGTATAGATTCTGGGCTTCGTGGTCACATATAGATCCCACATGGTTCCAAACAGTAGTAAGTAACCTCTGATACAACCTGTGGGTACTTTCTAGTTATTAGTTTTCAGAAGGTATATTTGCAAGAGGTGATATATAACTAAGTGGTTTTTTTTTCCTTGAGCAGCTCAGAAAGTAAAACAAGTTAGTTTGGGAACTTCTGGTATAGAATAATAAGAGTTCAGGGACATTGAGAATTATTTCAATTTTTTTTACTCATGCTTTTTTTATAAGAACTTTACCACAACTGCATGGAAGTTCAATTCACAATATGAGGCCTTTTGCTTACAGAGTTATAGAATTTAACTGAATCAACACAGGATTGGTATCTTTTTTCCATTGAAAGATCATCAGGTCTTTTGTCAATCTAAGGAATAGGGCTGCGGAATTCCAAAAAGTAGGCAGCCTTGTCATAGTCCCAGCAGACCATTATTGTCTTGAGTGTGGCAGAAACATCATTAATCCAGATCCCATTACTGCACTCAACAGTAATGGGATCTGTAATGGTGCTGACAAAAGCTGAATGGGGACCCAGAGAAGATGGCATAATGCTTGGAGATGGTCACTTCACTTAACCACTTGATCACTTGACGTCCCATTATGTGTTGATTTGCTCAAGTGGGTGCCAGTAACATTTCCATTTGACCTATCATGTGCCAGTGTAGCCCAATAGCATCATACTGGTCTTATAATCATATAAGATTATAAGAATGTCAAGACAATTCTTATATCATCTTGAAGATGATATAAGAATAAATTCCTCAAAGAAGCAGATTATCTAAAACTATAAGTATATGTGATTTTTTATGTTTTTCCTTTTTTATTATAACACCATGAGATATATGATTGCAAAGATGTTCATAATTGGGTCTCAGTCAATACAGAGCTCAAGCACAAGTCCCTCCACCAGTACCCCATTCCCATCACCAATGTCCCCACATTCCCTCCCACCTCCCCAGACTGCTTCTATAACAGGCACTTTTTCTTTCCCTCTCTCTTTCTCTCTGTCTCTGTCTCTGTCTCTATCTCTCTCTTATCTTATACATTGTGGCTTGACTTACAGACATTCACAGTTTATCATTAAGTATCTTTGTGTATATTCGATGCTGAGTTCTAGTCTGGCATTATCATTTCTCACAATTAGTAGAACACAGGTATATATTTATATCTCATTAATGAATGCAGTAATTCTATATCTGTCCTTTTCCTTCTGACTAATTTCTCTCAGCATAATAATCTCCATGTCCATCCATTTGCAGGTGAATTTCATGACTTCATCTTTTTTGACAGCTGCATAGTATTTCATTGTGTAGATGCACCACAGTTCGTTTATCCAGTCATCTGTTCTCAGGCATTTAGGTTGTCTCGAGATTCTGGCTGCCATAAAAAGAGCTGTGATGAATATAAAAGTGAAGATAGTGTTTTTGCTGTGTGTCTTTGGGTCTCCAGGGTATATTCCCAGGAGTGGTATTAGGGGTCAAATGGGAGCTCAATATCTAGTCTTTGGAGGAATGTCCATATTGTTTTCCATAAGAACTATTTTTTTTCTAAAAGTCCTATTTGTTGATTTTTATGTTAACCAGAAAGCAAGTCAGGTTCGCTGAAGACATCATAGTAATACATACATGCTTAAAATCAAAAGGCTGGGAAATAGATAAATTATTAGCAGCACTTGGCCTAGTGGAAATGCAGAGGGGGATCTTAGCAGGGAAGACAAGTCAAAACCAAAATTCACACTTGATTTCAGACTGATCAGAAGGAACAGAAACAAAAACTAAGTCTGGGCCCTACTCTTGCAGTGCTTTCTTAGGTGAGCATTAAAAGTTTCTGGAACTTGTGGATACTGGACTTTATAAGACCAGTATTCTTTCACTTCTGTAATAGACTTTTGCTTTATGAAGTATGTTTTGAGTGCTGAGAGCTATATAGCTTTTTCATTGCTACCATTAAATATGATTAAAAACATAAAAGCCTCAAACATTATTTTGTTGATTTCCAAGTCCTGGAAGTCAGAAATGTGAGCACTATCTTTGCTTTGCTTATTTTTTAAACATTTTTTTAAACATGATTTACAAGAGCAATTCTTCCCCAGGTACTCAGTGTTCCAACACCATTCCTACCTCTATGTGCCCTTACTGCCACCAAAACCCTTGTTTTTCACCCACTGCCCCATGCCTGCTACCTTAGTAGGAACTACTTAATTGATATTACTTTTGTACATTAAAACACATATCTCATAATTGTGTTGCTAAAGTCATAAACTTTTTACTGAGCTGTTACTTGTGCATTGCAACATCTGCATTATTGCTGTCACTTATTGAACTTATTGAACTCATCGGGCTTCTACTCAACATGTAAACAATGTCGTTCATGTAAATTTCTTACAGATTTGGCCTGGATGATAGTACAGCGGGTAGAGCATTTGTGTTGGATATGGCAGACCTGGGTTTGATCCCTGGCATGCCATATGGTCCCCTGAACACTGGCAAGAGTAATCCTGAGCACAAACTGAGTGCAAAACCAAGAGTAACCCTTGAGCATGGCCAGATGTGACCCAAAAGAAAAAAAATTCTTATAGATAATCAATATTCCACCTTAATTCCACTGCCCGTGCAACTTCCTGCTACCATTATTTCTAATTTTGCCAACTAAAACTTAAGACTGCCCCTAGAGAGCCTCAATACTTTATTTTTTTAAAAAACATTTTATTATACCACCGTGAGATATACAATTACAATGTTATTCAAGTTTGGAGGTTTCGGTCACACAGTGTTCCAGCACCCGCCCTCCACCAGTGCCCATCTCCCACCACCCATGTCCCCAATTCCCCCCCCTCCCACCAGCCTGCCTAAATGGTAGGTTCTTTATCTCCTCTCTCTCTTCCCTCTCTCTCTCTCTTCCTTCTCCTACACATTGTGGGTTGCACTACATACACTTAGAAGCCATCACTTGCATTTTTTTGCCTGTATTTAATGCTCAGTTCTATGTTGTTATCAGCCCTTTTGACATTTATCCACACATGTTCCCTTCTCTATCTTACCTAACCTCTGACTCCCATGTGCTTGTGGTAATTTCCACTTTTGGTGAGATCACCTGGTATATTTATGTCATGCAAATAAATGCAGTCATTCTATGTCTCTCTCTTTCCTTCTGACTAACTTCACTCAACATGATTCTTTCCATGTCCATCCATTTATAGGCAAATTTCATAACTTCATTTTTCCTAACAGCTGCATAGTATTCCATTGTGTAGATTTTTATTTTTATATTGCTTGTTATAGTTAATTGGCTAAAATAATCAAGAAATGTTTTCTTAGAAGAAAGATAGTGGAGATGGTTCAACATCACCATGGAGTCACCTAGCTATTAGCCTTCTATAAGAAATTTCTGATATATTGTTATAGGATAGGCATTGTGAATTTATATTTTGTTATTGGTTGACTTACACTTTCATTCAATAATATGGTGTGCTACTCAGTCTATCAGTATACAGTGATTGAGTGGCCAGGAATTCCAACATTTGTAACTCGGTGATAGTGTTGGAGTTAAATTTAAAACTGGGTGGAGACTTTTCGGCATGGGTAAAACTGCCAGATCTTCCAGAAGAACAGGAAAATGGGGGGATATTCCTAAATCCATCAAAGCCCGGAAATTTCAGTCACAAAACCCCACATACCTGAGTTTTTCTTTTTATGTTTTACCTTTTTTTTTCTTTTGGGGTCACACCCAGCGATGCTCAGAGATTAGTCCTGGCTCTGCACACAGGAATTACTCCTGTCAGTGCTCAGGGTATCATATGCAATGACGGGGATTGAATGTGGCTTGGCCAGGTGAAAGGCAAATCCCCTTCACACTGTGCTATGGGTTTGGCCCCATACCTGAGTTTTTTCAACAGATTAATTTCTGGCTGGAGCTCATCTGAGTAGTGAAGTCCAGGATTGGACTGAACCTGGCAGCGACTTTGGAGTGTGGAGTTTTTGGCTGCTGGGACTCTCTTGGGATGGGGCAGACCCAAACCTGTCCCCACCAGGGTGTGCCAGTGTAGTCAGCCTGGAGCAGGAACTGGAAACATCTCTCACTGTCTTTGTTTTCGGTTCAGAAATTGTAAGATTGAAATCAACTTCTCTAAAGAGGTCTAAGAGTGTTCTTTTACTTGGTTTCTTCTGAATTTCTGAACTTTGTTCTAAGCTCATTGAGGTTCTGACAAAATTCAGATTTTTGCAGAATAAAGTTCAATGGAACTTCCTATTTTCTTTCAAGGCTACCTTTCAGTTTTTACAAGGTGCTAGCCAACCCTTTCCAATAGGCACCTTCATTTTTCAAGTGAGCAAACAGGATATGGTTATTAAGAATTTCCCCAATGCTTCCAATCTCCGACTTGATCATCTATCACAAGATAGAAATATATTTCTGCTTTAAAGGGCTTACATACTTTGGTCAGTTTCACCCAAAACTGTTTTCCTTTTTTAGGTCAAATGACTTAAGACTTTAATTGCCTCTTTGATGTCCCTATTGATAGGTCCCTTCTGTTTGACTGAAACAAAGTGCTGGCACTCAAGTTTTGTAAATTTGGGGGACCATTAAGCCTTGCAAATTGATCAAACATAGGTTTTCTTTGCATTATATAAGTCAGAGTTTCATGACCAAGACAGTTTGCATTTCCCAGACTGTTAAACGGAAATGATAACTTAGAGTAGGGGACTCAATACTTGATCTTGTCAGTGTACAAGTTCAGAGAGATATGTCACCCAAAGAATTACTAAATCCAATGTCTCTGACAGATTAATGGAAGTTATTATGCTTGGAGCCATACTATTAGTGTGCTATTGGGCACTGTTCTCTTTTTTACCTAATATAGTAACAATAACTTCATGTACTAAAAGCTGCAACTTGATACTGAGGCTTAGACTTTAAATTTATTTATCCTGGGACAAAAAAATGACTTACTTTTTTGTTGCAGGGGTACAAGTGTGTTTGACGAGTTCAGATACCAGTACAACTGCTAGTAGATATTTATTCCATATGAAGATGAGTTTGGAAAGGGGACTCCCCCAAGTGCTCATAGAATCTGGTGCTACTCTCAATGATTCTTGGACAAAAACGCTGTAATTTCAATACCTCAATATGTGGTGCTATTGGGGCCTGCAGTATCAAGGATTACCTGAGTCACCAGGTGGTGCACAGTGGTCCTCAGGGCGATCTTCACTCCCAGGTGCTCTGGATTTTCAGGGGTTTCACCCAGTGATGCGTAAATCATATGGTTAAAGGAATGGAAGAAGAACCACAACCAGTCACATATAAACCAGCATAATAATCCTTGAATAACTATTGAGATAAGACTTTCATTGCATTGAATTCCACATAAACTAAACTGAAGAGAAGATGAATGGATTTTAGTGAAAATCAAATCTAACCACCACACATCTTCACTGTGGAAGTTATCTGAAGTATAACCCCAAACTATTTCAGGTTTGCCTTCATTGATGAACCAGTTCTCTTTTTCTCTTTCTCTCTGTCTCTCTGTAGTATCTCTCCACACCGAGATAAGCCATTAACTCAGCTTACCACACTTACCTCTCAAAACATTTCCATACTTCATATATCACTCAATTGTAAATTCTTATATAAGTTTTCATAAGTTGCTTCTTTACAAAGTCTTGCCTTATTTCCTGTCATTCTCTTCCTGTTCATTGTGCTTTACTCATGTCAGCTTTGTGTTTTAAAAAACAGTGCATCAGGAAAGCTCCAAGCTTAGACTTTTTGTTTTGATCCCTCTCAGAAGGCTCTCTAATCTTTGTCCCTGAACTCTCATTTCCTCAGTCCTTCCCAGGTTTTTGCTCAAATCACATCTTTTCTTCAAAGTATTCCACTTTATTTAAATGGTACCAGCATTTTCTCAGACATATTTGTTGTTGTTCTTTGTTTTATTTTCCCCTTAACATCTATGAGTATCCATATTGTATTGCTTTCCATTCTAAGAGTCTGTCTTCTCCTCCATTTGAATAATAATCTCCCCTGCAGGAGGGAGAGAAAAACTTTGTCTTTTATGTACCTTGAGAATGATTGGTGCCTAGAGTAATGTCTAATATCATGAGCACTTGATAGATGTCTATTGAATAAACTGATTTAATAAATTAAAGGTGCATAAAAATCTTAGAGGAGATGGGACAACTAATAAATGATATGAGTATAACACAATAAACATTTCAGAAAAATTAGGTAGATACATAATTTAGATCTTTTATCTGGCTGCAACATCTGTCACCCCATTGATTACCAGGGTTGATTTGGCTGATCTGGCTGGCTAGGCAGGTGTCCCCTCCTTCCCTCACTGCTCCATGTGCATTCCTCCTGAATTTGTGTGCCCGGTCAAAGAGGACCCAAATAGAGATGAATCGGTCTTCGGTTGAAGGTATACAAGTAGATGCACTCCCCCTGCTAGAACATAAAACATTTCAAATGACTCTTAATACTAAAGGTCATATGATAGTAGAGAAAGGTTCAGAAATATTGTTAATAACCTCAGAAATAAAGCTTCTATCACTATGATATATATTAAGTCATATCACTTATTTGTATAACTTGTTTTTTTGTTGTTCATTGATTTGCTCGAGCGGGCACCAGTAACATCTCCATACATCCTGTTGTATGCTAGTGTAACCTAAGGGCATCTGATAATTCCAGGAATATGAAGAGCCTCAAAACATTAGTTCAGGTCATGGGAATGAGGTCTATAATTGTTACTGGGTTTAGGCATATCAAATATGACACAGGTTGCTTGCCAGACTCTGCCGTGCAGATGGTATACTCTCAGTAGTAGGCTCATCTCGTGCATTTACTGGTGAACAGCAATGGGAGAATCTGCTTTTCTCTTGAATGGAGCTCTGACGAGCTGTGGAGTCCAAATGTTGAAGATGCCTGCCCTCATGGTGTGGGGGTTCCTCTGGGTTCTTGTGAGGCTCTATTGGATGGTTTATACTTAAGAGTATAAGCTGTCAGGGAGCTGCTGCGGTTCCCACAGTATCAGGACATAAGTTCTCTTCTACCTCTGAGGCCCCCGGGGAATGGATGAAAACTCATGAGTCTGGCACAGTTCAAAAAGGCTTTTGATAGTGCAAAATCTCTAACACTACTATCCAATATAATGAAAGAACTCTAACTCTGGTCAGAACTTAGACCATACAAAGTCGCCCACCAAAGAGAGAGGATCTCACCTGAGAGGAGTCCTTCCAAAAAGAGGTGGCGAGTGCCTCAAGTCAGTCCCCTTATATACACCAAAGTAATCCTAACTGTTGACAGGAAGGGTCCTGTCAACAAAGAACACTAAACAGCTTCTAGAAAGTAGAAGAGTGTAGAAGGGTGGTGCCACACCCTGTTATAGGTATAAACAATGGGTTATGCCAAGGACTAATCCCTTCTTCTTAGATTATCTCTTATGTAAAACACTGGAGAGAGAGGGTTGATATAAGTAATACATCTTAATTTCATGGGCTTCATGCAATCTAGATGGTACCCAAAAGGTCTCTCTTATTTATTATCTGCACCAGGGTAATTCTGAATATCTTAGTCTCCATATACTGAAAGGGTCACACTTGCCTGCATGAGGGAAAACTAGTATGATCCTTCCGATAATTTAAACAATAGTCTCAACGTAGCCAGGGTGGCAGTCTTCTGGTAAATTCTAACTGTCCCGTGTAGGATGCAGTGGGTATAAAGAGGAGCTGTGCCCAACTAGATAACATAGAAGTCTTAGTAGATGTTTAATAAGTCAGAAGTCATTTAGAGTTAAGGTGACTTCTATAACTACCACACCCTCTATCAGTGTTTACATAGAAGAGAGATCTCATTAGAATGAACCTTGGCTTAAGTAACATGTAAATAGATTGAGCTGTGAACAAAGCTCCAAGCTAGCTAAGTCTGTCATTCAACAATAAACCAAAATCAAGTCATAGCATTTTTAAAATTGATAAATGATATGAAAACCTAAATTCTCTAAGCAACTATAACTTAAAAGATAAAAACAAGTGCCAGAAATATGACTGCTTAATGGTATTCCATATGAAAATAATCACTTGTATCACTTGTATCACTTATCTTCCCGATGTTCATCGATTTACTCGAATGGACACCAGTAACATCTCCATACATCCTGTTGTAAGCAAATGTAGCCCAATGGCATCTGTTTGCTCCAGGAACAGGAAGAACCTCAAAACATTCCTTAAGGACATGGGAATGAGGTTGATAATTGTTACTGGTTTTTGGCATAGCAAATAAAACACAGGTAGCTTGCCAGGCTCTGCTGCCATGTAGGTGGTATACTCTCAGTAGAAGGCTCTCATCTCAAGCATTTACTGATGAAACTCAATGGAAAAGATCAGGTTTTCTCTTGGGAGGAACTTAAGGAGCTGTGTAGGCTGGATGTTGAGAATGACTGACCTATTGGTGTGGTGTGTCCGATGGTTTCTTGCTAGGCTCACTGGGATAACAGGCCACAGCTAGAACCTGCCTAGAACTGTATAGAGTGTATAAATGTGAAAGATCCTGGGAGGACCTGATCCTAAAATCCAGTACTATCAAAGACAGACCCACAGCTCAGTCGGCAAACCCGAGGAGAGATGATCCAGACCCAACCACTCCAGACACACAGCTGCAAGGCTTGGCCCCACATGGAAGCAACCCATTGAGCCCGGTGGTGGTAAAGGGTTCGGCTAGCTTCTGACCGAGTCCAAATAGTTCCAAGGGTTCTCTCACATGTGTGAGGGAGGGGTCACACAGCCGGACTTCCAACCCTGGAAAAGAAACACACCAGACCCACATGTGTATGTTTATAGTAGATATGAAAACAGGTAACCTATAGACATGACAGTCAAGATAACTTATGATAGTCATAGCATTCACACTGCCTGTCTGTCCTTCGCCAACTATAAGACCAAGATGACTGCCCTCCAACGCCCTGATGGATCTATCACATCTTCCAGAAAGGCAATGCAGGAGATTATCCATGACTTCTACTCAAATCTCTTTGATAGCCACATCCACCTGCCCACATACCAAATTCCACAGGATGGATATGTCATTCCCAACATTCTCCCTTCTGAAATCTGACATGTCATCCTGTCGGTAAAGAAGGGAACAGCAGAAGGCCCAGAACACCTGAAGAATCAGCCATTGGTACTCATCAATACACTAGCTCAGCTCTTCACACGCTACCTGTCCGAATGCAAGGTGCCCTCCCAATGGAAAACCAGCAGGACAGTTCTACTGTTCAAGAAGGGAGACATTCACGACATCGGCAACTATCGCCCCATCTGCCTGTTGTCCATCATCTACAAGCTGTTTACATGAGTCATCCTGAATAGAATTGGCAGAAAACTAGGACGAAGGACAACCATGCGAGCAAGCTGGCTTCCAGAAAGGTTTTAGCACAATGAACCATATCCACACAGTCATTGTTATTAAGCTAAGTTATTAAGATAATTTAAAGATAAAAACAAGATGACAAAACTATAAATGCTTAATGGTCTTCCATAAGAAAATACTAATTTTCCCAATATGTATGTTTATAGTAGATATGAAAACAGTCAACCTACAGACATGAGATTCAAGTGATATGAACAAACAATCCATTGTAAAGGGATTCAAAGAGCTTCTAAATGTGAAAAGATAGTGAGTGAACCACTAAACTCAAATATGCAACACTTTAATTAAGATCCAGCAGTTTACTAGGCCAGTATGAAGAAATAGGAAGTCTCATTAAATGCTGGTGGCATGTAAATTTTTTATGTTTTTAATAGAGAAAGTTAGCAAGTTCTGAAAGTATTAAACCCTTGGCCCCATAATTCCTTTCCTATAATATGATTTTAACATTCTATTGAACCACAAGAATGGCCAGATATATTTGGCATACAATTGATCTAAATAGGGGCCAAAGTCAGAAAATTTTGAGTCTTATAGATAATGATCCCTTGCAATGTCATTGAATAGCTTAAAATGAGCACTGTTATTCCCATAATATGCATCTATGCTCTTACATATGGACAAGAAAGTATAGTAATCTTCCTTCAACCTTTAAAGATCTATCAATTCTATATTATATCTTTGATCAGTTTTCACCTTTGGTCAGTTTTTCTCACAGGACCACACTAGCACTTGGATACTTGAAATACTTCTACTAGCAAAGTAATGGAGTTATTTTATGTGAAGATCATATGAAGGACTTCAAGTAAAGCTAGATTAAGGAGTGGGCCACACCCAGCAGCCTCGGGGCTATTCCTAGATCTGTGCTCAGGAATGACTCCTGGCAGTGTTCAGGGGATATACAGTAAAAGGGATTCAAGCCAGACTAAGTGCAATGCATGGTTTGGTGAGTCACAGGGAGGCCGTGAAGGTGATGCTGAGAGAAAACCTCCCTGGATGAGACTGTTGATTCTACACAGAGCTGGAAGTCGCTGACTAGAACATTTTTGTTTTGTGGTCTGTTGAGGGAAAAACCTTTTGAGGTTGTTTTCACAAGTGACCTGCCAGGCTGGTTTCTCTCATTTTCTCTAAGCAAAATATAAAAAGTAGAATACACAGATACACCCAGCAGAGCAGAAACCAGTTTTCCCCGTTGAACCCCCTGCATTCCATGGACGACGAGAGCAACTTCCGACCTGAGTCCACCATCCCGATGGAGCCTTGGAAGAGCCCAGAGAAACCCCCCACACCTTGCTGGCAGCAATCTTCACAATCTACACTTGGCAGCTCGTAAGATCTCCACACAACAGATTAATCCAGTCTCCAGCCGGCTTGTCAGAAACCCAGACTACAAGGACCCACTCTGCAGAGACCCACCCTTCAGAGGAGAGTATTTCAAGCCCAGGAATGCTTGAGCCTAAGACACAGATACACCCAGCAGAGCAGAAACCAGCTTTCCCTGTTGCACACAGTCGCAGCGGCCTCGCAATTTACCTACAAATTACCGATAATACTCTACCCACCCCTCTCAGAGAGCCCCACAAAGTAATGAGAATACAGTGCCCGCACAGCAGAGCCTGGCAAGCAGTCCGATGCGTGTTCGATATGCCAAAACCAGTAACAGAAGTGTTTATTTTCCTGACCCCGAAAGAGCCCTTAATACGGCAGCAATAAGAAAGGCTAACAAGCAGTGCCTGATAAAATTTCACGGCCATCCTAGGCTGCCAAAACGAAGAAGGACTAAAATGACTGTCTGTACTTTCAATGCACGCACGCTGGCATCGGAAGCATATGTTGAGGATCTGATGGTGCAAGTGCAAGTGCAAGTTCAAATGTATATCTGCTAAGTATATGAAAAGTGAAATAAATATCACTATCACGATCTTCCCGTTGATCATCTATTTGCTAGAGCGGGCACCAGTAATATCTCCATATGTCCTGTCCCATGCCAGTAGAGCCAGGGGCATCGGCTTGCTACAGGAACATAAAAGAGCCTCAAACCATCACATTAGGTCATGGGAATGACCTAATGTAATTGCTACTGGAATTCGGCATATCAAATACAACACAAGAAGCTTGCCAGGCTTGCCGAGCGGGAAAAATATATATTTAATATATATAATAAATATAAATATATGAAAAAATAAATATATGGAAAGTGAAACTAGACTTAAAAGTAGACTCAGATGCTATAAGCCAAGAGATATTTGTAAATATTAAAATCTGTTTTTAAAATCAATTTTGTAGATTACCTCATATATATTTATATTATAAATATAGTCTATAAATAGACTATATTTAATACATATCACATATTTATGTAAATATAAAATATATATAATGAGACACAGGTTTTAATAAGACTATGAGACTACTTGTAAGTATGAAGATCTATTTTAAATCTATTTTATTGATATAATTTTGTATATTATACAAAAAAACTAATCAATATACAAATTTAAAAACATAAGAACAAAGAAGAGTTATTAAACTTGGATCCAGTAAACCAACAAATGACCAATATGTGTTAAAGGAATTGATGACTACATAGCATATACAGATGCTTAGATAATGTTCTAGATATATATATAGATAGAGATAGATAGGATAGATAGATAGATAGATAGATAGATAGATAGATAGATAGATAGATAGATAGATAGATAATGTTCTAGATATTTAGATAGATAATTTTCCTTATTATATATTGTTGTGGATAAAATAAAAAGTGGGGCCAGAGCAATAGTCCAGCGTGTAGGTCATTTGCCTTGCACGTGGCTGACCTAGGTTTGATCCCCCGGCATCCCATATGGTCCCTCAAGCACCTCCAAGAGTAATTCCTGAGTGGAGAGCCAGGAGTAACTGCTGAGCATTGTTGGGTGTGACCAAAAAGCAAAAAAAGTGACTTTCCAAAGAACTACAAATAGGCATATTACTGAAAATAAGATATTTGATATTTTAACAAGATCAATAGCAGCTTATAGGTTGCTTAATTTTTATAATCCCAAATTAGTATGTTCTGTAAACCCTTTATTTGACTTTTGCAACATATGTTAAAGTATTTCTTTCATGCTGTTGTTTGTGTCTTTGGATAAATATTCATATGAGGAATGGGAAAGAAACAGTTGGATACATGATGACCAATGTAGCCTTGGGTAGGAACTTTTCAAAATAGAACAGCTAAATTCACCAAGTTTATTTAATTGAATTTGAAATCTTTTCAAGCTGTCTACTTAAAAATGTCCCCAAAAAGCAAAGTTTTACTCGAATAACTCTGAAATAATCTGAAAGCACAGGGATAAGTTTCATTTCTACATTACTCAGATATTTTAAAATTAAAGATAAAAGTGACTGACATTTTGTTGCATTGAATTTTAAAAAAGATTTCATTTGAAAATATTTCTAGACATTTAACAAGTCCAAAGTGTGACAGGATTTATCCTTTCCCAATTTAGATGTCTGATTTGACTAATGAGGCAAGTCTTTTCAATTAAAAAATGTTTCCATTTTGAATTTATTTTTGATTTAATCTGTCTTCAGACCAAGGCAATGATACAGAGCATCCATCTTGACATAACTTACTTTTTTTTCCTATCCTGTACTGGTACTATGTTATTACATTATTTGAACAGTTGTGACCACTAGGATTACTCAACAGTTGTTGAACTATTATAGAGTTTATTCAAAGGTCCATATTTTTTAATGTTCAATAAGCCAACAATCCTTTGCCTATTCCTAAAGATAATCAGTGTAAGAATTTATATGACACTAAATAATAAATATACTTATAGACAGTAAATTATATGTACCGTATCCTCTTATTTGATATGAATTGTATATCCATTGGGACAAACATCTTCTAGTTTTCTAGTGTATGTTTTTACTTTATGATAGCAATCAATAAATCATATTGATGTAGTCTATGAATAAGTGTAACATTCTGATAATTTTCCCCAATTGACAACTTAATGTAACTATATTACTTCAATGTAATTTTTGCATAGCAACATTAAGATATGAACAAGTAGCAAAAAAAAGCAGCCACGTTCATGAGTTAAGTGTAAAAGTCAGAGGAAGGTGGCAATATAGAAATGTTCACAGCAGGACTTAGGTCAGCAGTAAAGGCTTGATCAGTCATTTCACAATTCATAGAGCAAGTTCTGCTACACAAAAGAAGGAAATATATTAAATGTAAATTTTCAGAAAATAAGGAACAAATCTGAAGGTGAGATAACTCCAGGTAAGCATATTCACCAAGAAAATTGCAGGGTTTATTGTAAGATGCTGGCAGCATACAAAAGCTAAGTGACCCTAGCCAGAAATCTGCTAGGTTTCTTTATTTGTTTTATTTTACTTTTATTCTTTTGTTTAGTTTATGGTTTTGCATTCTCCCTAGCATTTTCTCTTAACAGTGAGCTGATAGGCAGAGACACTTACTTCCTAGTTCATTGCAGGCCTTCATTAAAACAAGCATGGAAAACAACATATTAGTCGAATTCTCCCATATCAGAGGGTGATAGTAATAGTGGAATGGACTAATATATAATTGCATTAAAAGTAATGTATATATAGACTTGAAAAAATTCATTATTAAGCCACAAAAGCTATTACAAAATCAAAGCTGCAATTTCAACCATGAAGTATGATGCTGAAATTTTTAATAAGTTTTTATTTGTAACAAAGACTGAAAAATGTCAATGCACTTTTTTTCTAAAGTACATGTTTATTCATTGTTTGAAAGTCTGTCTTTGTTTATTAGCTTTTTAATGGAATGTATATAATCTAAAGATTAGACTTTACTTCTTAGCTCTTCAGAAATAATACAGTGAAAATAAATAAAGATGGATTTTAGCTTTTAGCGGTCTAACTTTTTTAATGTTTTATGTTAGTTTATTTATTGGGTTATTTTACATAACATGTACATAGGTCCACCATGTTCTTCTCTGAGACACTTTGTGAATTCCCACCTTATACTTGCTTAGTTATCATGCAGTGTCTAATGAAGAAGGATAACCAACAGTTCACAAAAAAAACCCTCTTTTGTAGGAATTTTGAAATCAACAATTCTTGAGTACTAATAAAATATGATTTGTTTCAATCATTGAATTCCCTCCTTCAGAATATTGCTCTGAGGGTGTGTTGAAAATAACTGGTATCCAGAAATGTTATGAGGGTGAAATCTACATTTCAATCATGTGAGCTGTTCTGTGAAGATAAGTTTATGGAAAAGATGTAATAAAGACATAGAAAAGGACACATGTGGTTACAATGGCCACCATCTTTATTGCTAGTTGTGATTCAGTAAAGTGAAAATAAGTGTGGGCTCTTTAGAATTATTTTTAAGTTTTGATTAATTAAAAGTCATTCTCTAAAGAAGTAAGTATTCTTTCTCTCAAATACAAAACATAGAAGTGTTCTAAATCAGAGATTTGCCAATTATTTAAGGATGTTGAAGAGTTAACACCTGTAGGTGAAAGAAGGAATAACCTTCCCCTCTTCCAGATCTATGGATACTTTGTGAATAGGGTAATTTATGTAATTCCCCAAATTTCCCACCTCTCAAGTCTCCCTAATCTCTTGTTTTAAATAATTGATATGTATTATAAGTATTTAGAAACTGGGGCCAGAGCAAAAGCACAGCAGGTAGAGCATTTGCCTTGCACTCGGCCAACCTGGGTTCAATCCCTGGTATCCTATATGGTCCCCCGAGCACCACAAGGAGTAATTCCTGAATGTAGAATCAGGAATAATCCCTGAGCATTAGTGCGTATGACCAAAAAAAAAAAAAAAAAAAAAAAGAAAGAAACTGTTTCCTAAATATGCTCTTTGTTAAACCAAGATGTCATAGGTAGGTTAAAATAGAGCAAGAATTAGTACTCAGTTAATGCCCATCATGTATATGTTAAAGAATATAAAGACCTCTTTATCAATATTATATCAATTTTACAGCAAGTTCAAAATATAGGAAAACACATCTCATTACCCCTATGCCATTAAGTGATTCAAAAAATATTTTAAAATTTCTATAACCACAGAAAATCTTTGGAATGATTTTTTTTAAAAATTTTTGGTTGATCACTTGATCACTTGACTTCCCATAGATCATCGATTACTTGAGCGGCACCAGTAACATCTCAATATGTCCTGTCAAATGCGAGATAGCCCAAGGGCATCTGCCTACCCCAGGGACATAAAGAGCTTCAAACCATTCCAGATTTTTTTTTTTTTTTTGGTTAGGGGCCACAAAAAGTGGTACTCAGGGCTCATTCCTGGCTCTGCAGTCAGAGATCGCTCTTGATGGGGCTAAGGAACCAAACACAGTGCAGGTTATCAAACGCAAGCATTCTACCCACTATGCTATATCTCAAGCCACCATAACCAAGGTCTAATTCTCAAAATATATATCGCTTGTATCACTTGTCTTCCCATTGCTCATCGATTTGCTTGAGCAGACACCAGTAACATCCCTATATGTCCTGTTACATCCTAGTGTAGCCCAAGAGCATCTGCTCACTCCAGGAATACGAAGAGCCTCAAACCATTCTTTCAGGTCAAGGAAATAAAGTCTATAATTGTTACTGGTTTTTGGCACATCAAATACGACATGGGTAGCTTGTCAGGCTTTGCCGTGAGGGAAGGATACTCTTTTTTTTTTTTGGGTCCCCGCAATGCTCAGGGTTCCTCCTGGCTCGCACTCAGGTCACCCTGGAGTGCTGGGGGACCAGCGCGTAGTAGCCTCTCATCTTGTGCATTTACTCATGAACCACAATGGGGAGAGATTGGCTTTTCTCTTGGGTAGAGCTCTGTCCAGCTGTGGAGTCTGGATGTTGAGAATGGCGGCCCTCATGGCGTGGGGGTTTCTCTGGCTTCTTGTGAGGCTCTATTTGTATGGCAGGCCAGGGCTAGAACCTGCCTTCCCTCCCGAACACCTCATGATCAGCTGAGCACAGGGAAAGCCAGTAGCAGTTCTGCCCTGTGTTTCTGAGTCTCTGGATCAAGAATACCTGGGCTTGAAACAGGTTTCACTGTAGGGTGGGATTCTAACAAGCAAAACATATATATATATAGACTATCTTTAATGTATCAAAATTATAAAACTGGGAAATGTGGTTAAGATTTTAGATTTAAAAAATGATAAATAGCAAATGCAGGTCTATCACAGAGACAGGACTTTGTATAAAAATTTCTAAGACTAGAAAAAACTTAGATTACTGAGGGTAAAATGATTATTGGAAACTGAATTCTAAAATGTACATGCTAATCCAAGAACATGTTTGAGAGTCATATGAACAGCAGGTAGAAGATGCACTCAATCATTAAGAACCTAACTGTTTCTATGAATTATTTTCCTCTCATCATGATTCATGGATTACTTTTGTATCATCAATGTATCTGAATCTACTGCTTTCTAACTTCTATCTCTTAGCATGAAACAAAGATCCCGCAGATAGGTATTTGTCTCATCAATGTGGGCATGAAGAGATGCCATAGCCCAGTACCTCAGAATCTCTGTTATAGAAACCTGGGTTGTGACCAAATTAATGTGACCAAACATTATTTAAATTCACATGTTTGTGCTCAGTAGGCAAAAAATCTCAACAGCTAGTGGCAAATATGTCAGAATTTGATTAAGTTTTATCCTTATCAAGCAGTAGGTGTGGATTTTAAGTCATTAACTTTTCTATATCCGAATTATAGAATAACACAAATTGACTACAGCTTTATACAATTATTGTCAAGAATGAATAAGATCATCTGCAGAAGACTGTTTAAAAATTGTGTCTGTAAGCAGTAAGAAGTGAATAAAGTCCATTCATATTTTATCTATGCAAATTATACACCATATTCTCCATCAGCTAAGCAATGTTTGTTTAATGTAGACTCACTGAACTTTATCTGGCTCTTGGTCACATTAACAACAGTGTCAAAGAAGAGTTGACAGGAAAGGACCAATGGGCCAAATAGATAGTATAATGGGTAGGGTGCTTTCATAGCATATGGTCCACTGGGGTTTAATCTCCAAAGCGCTAAATAGTCCTGATCCTTACCAAGAGTGATATCTGATTGCAGAGACAGGAATAAGGCCCTGAGCATGTCTTATGTGCCCCTCATCCCCCTGAAAAAATATAAAAAAGAGTTGACAAATTATATTAGTACTATAATCACTGATTATAGTACAATATTCTTGCAGAAATTAAGCTTGGATATTAGTTCATTATTAAAGGCATTATAGCTATGGCTGCATGCAACTACTGAATTAGACTTTCATTGTTCTCAATTAAATGACAGTACTGTTCATGGCTCTACTTATTCAGCTTTTTCCTCTCTAAAGAACGTTATAAACATTAACTAATTAATCTTTTGAGGTGGATAAATAATTCTTAGCACTTGTTTTTTCTTTTTTGAGTCACACCAGCGACGCTCAGGGGTTACTTCCTGATTCTTGCTCAGAATTACTCAGGGCAGTGCTAGGGGACCATATGGGGTGCCAGGGATCAAACCCAGGTCGGCAGCATGCAATCTTAGCACTTGTTTGAGGAAATGAAGGTTGATGTTAATAGTTTACTAGCTCAGGGCAATAGAGTAAGGCAATATTTAAGTCCCAAATTAGGATTTTTATGTTTAAATTATTTTGGACACTATTTAAGTTTAATGATAATATAGCATACTGTGTCAGTCTGATTTACATCATATAACAAATAAAAAATACAATTTGTTGTAGAGTGAATGAAAATAAGTGTAAAATGTTCTAAGATGATTGCTCTCCATAATTCAGTGTGGCATATACTATGTAGAATAAAAATGATAAAAAAAAATCTTCAATTTTTAGAAATTTTATTGCACTGACATTAGCATAGCCAAACTCAATTGGTAATAGGGTCTAACCTGGGGTCTGCTTAAATGGTTAAGAAATATATTTATTGTATTAACCTCCAATGATTATTTCTTCTTTCACTCTCAGCCAGAGAGATAGTATAGGGTATAAAGTATTTGCATAGATTGCAGCTGATTATGGTCCTATAATCCCATTACAACATATAGTATCCTGATTCCCACTAGGAATGTTTTCTAAACACAGAACAAGGAGTAAGCCCTAACCATATCTGGGTGACTCAAAGATCAAAACAAAAGAAATCTTTTATATTCCCATCCAAATTATAATAGAACATGCATGGTGCCTTGCTCTAAGTTACAAATGCCTCTATGTATTTTTTTCCTATATTCAAACTCTATCCTACTTTACAGCAATTGAGAATGCAGTATCATTCAAACATTATTTTTACAGCACTTAAATTCTTATATAGGAAAATCTATATATTTTGCAATTGTCCCATGACAACAAAATACATATCCCAAATTATATGTGTGTCATTAAGAAAGACATAAAGTGCTGATTATATAGTTAAAAATTACCCTTATGGAAATATGCTGTAATCTCTTCATTAAGAAAAAATTCAATACCTATAACTCATTAATTTATTTATGAATTTCATCATGTTTCACTGTTTTTTTTAATTTCCTGATTTAACATCAGGAACTGTAACTAACTGTACCTCAGTTATTTCATTTCTTCTCTGTAATTCACCCATCAAGAGAATGTCCTTGCTTGTCTATATCGTTTTTGACAAATATCTTTGATTGTAGGTAAATATGAAGAAATATTTAGGAAAAAGTTTGTAAATGTGTGGATATTATTTCAGCAGAATTTCTTACACCTTGTCTTCATAAATTATTCTACCTCTACATTACTATAGAACAAGTTACACTTTGTAAGTCTCTATTTTAAGTGATACATCACTTTTTTCTGTTGATCAAGGAATAATTATTTGAACTCTAAACTAAAGAGACAATTGATTTAAATATTATGAGCATATATTGCATAGAGACCTGGGCCCTACAAAAGCAGGATGAGAATGCTATTCGGGTCTCTGAGAGAGGAATTGAAAGAGCTATGCTTGGAATATCACGCCTCACTCAAGTGAGAGAAGGAATCGGAGTTCCCACCTCCATCACTATTCCAGAATCAGGGATGCTGTCTCGTTTGCCAAGGCATAGAAAATAAGATGGACTGGACATGTAATGTGATTTGGACTAGATTTGTTACTGACTGGATCCCACGGAATGTCAAAAGATTACGTGGCTGCCCACCTACAAGATGGTCAGACTTATTTGTCAAGACCTGAAGGAACGATTTGAGACTCTTCATATTCCTGAAGCAACCAGATGCCATTGGGCTATATTGGTAAGTGATAGGATCCAATGGAAATGTTACTGGCACCCGCTTGAGCAAATTGATGAATAACGGGATTCAAGTGATCAAGCGTACCAAGTGATTATGAGCATATGCAACCTCAATCATCATCCCAAACTCTTAACTAGTATCTAAACATCTATGCAATTACATGTAAAAAAAAGATAAGGAAACTTATCTGAGCTATCAGTTTTAGTCTAGTGTGGGTGTACCAAAAGAAGTAAGCCTAATGTGAATTTCAGAACATCACTTGTCACTTGCATCACTTGTCTCCCCGTTCATTGATTTGCTCAAGCGGAGCCAGTAACATCTCCTTTCATTCAGAATGAAGTTCATTATTGTTACTCTTTTGGAATATGGAATATAACATAGGTAGCTTGCCAGGCTCTGCTGTGGCTCTGGATATCCCAGAGGACTCGTCTGCTGTCAGGCTAAAAGAATTTATGTATCCTTCCTTTTCTCCTCCTCAGTGGATAGCGTAATTTGTAACAGAACAGGTCTTCAGGTCCATTGAGTACTGGAAGAGGGCAGTGGGGTTTAGGGTTTAGGTCGGGGTTTAGGTTTATGGGCTAATCTGGTCTATTTCTGTTCTTGCATTGACCATCTGGATTTCTGGAAAATGGTTGATTTCTACCAATTTGATGTACCGCTCGGCTGCATGTGTCCGTATCTCTGGATCACAGCCGACAGCCTTGGAGCAGTTCATGAGCCAGTCCACTGAGCTTCCCAGAAGGGACAGAGGTGGGGGTAGAGTGACCCCAGCTCAATCTCCACAGAAGGCCATTGACTTTAGCCCCTAGTCCCATGTACCTGGGTTTGAACAAAACATAAAACTGAGATATTGTAAAGAAATCTATAAAGAAATCGCTGAATTACATTTAAATGAGCTTGCGAATACATCCCATTTTTTGTTTGTTTGTTTGTTCGTTTCCGGATAGAAACAGAGAAAAAGCGGTGGACTGTTAGCCACAGTGGTTATAGAATCCATTGGAGATAAAACCAGTTCTAATTAAGCAAAGCCTTATGACAGAAAGAAAAAGAATAAATACAATAAAAATAGAGGAAGGAAGAGCCACAATTTGCATATTATGAAAGAATACAGGTAAAGAATTCCATTCTAATTATGGGGGTTAGGTGTCCCTTGAGGGAATGACTCAAGTATTTTTCATAGTGCTAGTTTACCATTTTTGGCAATCCTAAAGATTTTCTTGACTAAGGCCTGAGGCCTTTCTGATTAGCCTGCATCAAGTTCCTTCATTTAAAACTTGGGCAGGACAATGAAACTGTACAAGATGACCAATAACTTGGAATTAAAACTAATTTCTAAGCAACACGTAGTCCTTAAAATGAATGGAAAGCAATGGTATTTGCCAGCTTTAGTGTCAATGGTCTGGAAAGGAGGCTTTGACAATACATGGCTGAATGCAATCATTGGCAAAATATAAAGTCGTTTTACAGTTATATTTCAGACTTCAGGAAGTCAGTTGAAAATGACATTTAGAAGTCACCCAACAAATCTGTTCATTAACCACTTTCAATATCTGATGATTTAAGAACTACACATGAAGACTAAATCACCTGTAATACGTTTTCTGAAAACCAGTAACCTGTTTCTGATTCTTGATTGCAGTGGCATGATGCATTCCATTATACTGAAAATTTCTTTTGGCAATATTTATTTTACTTAGATGTTCTACCAGTAAAAATGTAGTACAAATTAATGAATAAACTAATATTCACAGTATATATAATTTTAAAATATTTTTCACTGCTATCTTAGAAATTGAAGCCCCTTTTGTTCGGGTGTCAAATAAAAAAAGAATATCACAAGCTCTCTATATCTGATAATATTCCTTTAACCACCATCATATTTTTCCTAAGTTTACATGTTTCAGACTTTTGCCCTAAGGGTTTAAAGGACATAAGAAATGAGATATGACACTTTCTCACATGGAATTCTTGATGCTAATGAGCCTGAAATGTGGTCTGTCGTTGGTCCTTTTTACAATGTATGCAGAGAGGATTGTGCTTTATATAATATTCCTGACCTCTTGGTAACTCGAAGATCAGTTTGGGACTGCTACCATATTAAGTTAAAATTATGTCTGTAATATTTATATAATATTTTTCTTTCTTGCACAATTTGAAATTATCATTATACTTATTGTAAATTTCTAACTACAACTTGCTTTCGATTCAAAACATAGACACCCAGACAACATAGCCAACACCAAGAGAGCACAGAAAAATTTCTCCAACCACTGTGTTGATATTCTAATGTTTAGAATACTAAAGGGGAATAGAAATTGTTGAAAATAGCAGTGATGACTCTTGAATAAAATTTAAAATTATGAGATATGGACAAGAACAAATCTTTCCAGTAATCAAGCACATGCTTTATTATTTCTTAACCCCAGAGTTACACAAGTTCAATGCATTTAATTTTAGAAATCTAATTGCAGCAAATTCAAGAAGATACATATTTTTCTAAGCAATAAATAGAGCCATTTCTTTTTTTCTTTTATGAAGGATAAAATGCCTGGTGCTAGAAACAGCTGCAACTCTAAAAAGATAGGCTCAGTATCTCAGAATACAGGGTTTGGGTGTTTTGTAAGTGGACTAAATGAATAGTCAGTTCCATTTCTCTGCCCCAGGAAAGGGATGCGAATGAAGCCTCCTTTCAGACAGCTGCAAATATGAATGATTAAAGTGACTCAGACAATAGGAGAATGAAACCTGCATTTGCAGATGTCACCTTCAAAATAGTGTGGAGTTGACAGCTTTGTTTTTATCTGCTCCTGCCACCTAAGAACAAGTGAAATGATTTAAAAATGAGGAACCACTACATTCTTTTTCATGAAAAATACGGCCAACTCTGGGCTCCGTGTTTCTGCTTCTTTCAGAGGCCAATGCACAGAAACAATATTATTTTCTATAACCACAGTTGATTTTGTCTTTAGAAGTCAATTGAACACAAAGATATGTAAACAAAGAGAGTGCCCAGCAATTTTGATTCTTGTGTAATTTCATAGGGTTTGTTGTCTTTTTTAAGATTATTGTTTTAGGTGCATTTTCATGCTCTTCACTTTGGTTCAAAACATTCTTCCTTTATAGAGTGCCCCATGTGAACTATTCCAAAGCATAGTTGGAATGCATAGTCTTCAATAAGTGACCAGGGATAGTCTATTTGACTACATTTTAATTATTTCTAAGACAAAGGTGTATTATCGAAAGGTAGATGTAATAAGAAACACTATTTTCAGTTTTCTCAAGGTTTTTGCAGGATTATCTCAATCTAAAATTTTTGTGTATTTCCCATCTTTATTACTTACACTCTGTTACTGGAATTACTGTCTCTATTTTGAACAACATTTAGCAATTCTTGGGGGTAACTCTCAGTTTGGTGTTCTAGGGCATGCAATGCTGGCTTTGAGCCTAGGGATCCTGGATACAACACATAGTATTGCACTCTCTCCTTTTAGTCTGCTTCCCAACCAGTCTGTGGAATTTTTATTCTATATATCATAACCTCTATCTTATTTCCTTACCTCAGAGTCCTCCATCAGCAGAACATCATTCAAAACTGACCAGATATATGCATAACAATTGAAATGAAAGCTAAAATACAAAGCTCTCATGCAAAAAACACAAATAAGATGCAAAAATTAAACATTAAATAACTCAATTTTGAAAAAAGAACCTGCATATTCCATTATAGACTCCCATTCTTCCCATGAGTCTCTTGAATCCCTTTTGCTTTTTTCTTACTCTTCTTCACTTTTCCTCAAAGTTTGTTTATTTCTCAGACAGAGATATTTTTACTGTTTGTATATGATGTACTCTTAATCATGCACCTTATCATTTTTGAGTGAAATAATCACTGCTAGGAGTTAAAATTTACTCTAGAAGTTTATGATAGGCACTATTTGAAATCTCATTGAGAACCCATAGCTGGGGTATAGTCAGCAGATTCCTTAGATTGATGAGCCGTAGGTTTGGGCTTAATTTATATAACTTATTTACAGGCACAGAGAGAATACATATGTTGCTTGCATTCTTGTTTAATAATAATAATAATAATAATAAAAGAAACATTTTTCATAAAATTAAAGCAATCTCTTGACTTTACAAAATCAACTCTGTACTATATCTATTTTGTAAGATGTAAGAAACAAAAGTTATTTGGGGGACATGAGTAGCAGCAGGTTCCAGAGCGATAGCACATTGAATAGGGCTTTTGCCTTGCATGCTGCAGACACGGGTTGTATGCCCGGCATCTCATATGGTCCCCGAGGACCCCCAGGAGTAATTATTGAGTGCAGAGCTGGTAGTAACCCCTGAACATTGTTGGATGTGACCCGAAAAGCAATAAAAAAATTAAAATTATCTGAGGAGCCAGAGAGATAGCACAGCGTGTAGGGAATTTGCCTTGCATGTGGCTGACCCAGGTTCGATCCCCTGTATCCCATATGGTCCCCTGAGCACCACCAGGAGTAATTCCTGAGCACAGAGCTAGGAGTAACCCCTTGAACATCGCCACGTGTGACCCAAATAGTAACAAAAAAGTTATCTGAATATTTTCTTCTAAAAGGTACCCTCAGGTATAAATATGTATCACTGTATCACTGTCTTCCTGTTCATCTTCGATTTGCTCGAGCAGGCACCAGTAACATCTCCAATATGTCCTGTGTCATGCAAGTAGAGCCCAAGGGCACCTGCTTGCTCCAGGAACATAAAGAGCCTCAAACCATTCCATCAGGTCACAGGAATGAGGTCTATAATTGTTACTGGTATTTGGCATATCAAATACGACACGGGTAGCTTACCAGGCTCTGCCGTGCGGCGAGCATACTCTTGTAGTCATCTCAAAATCCAGCATTTATTGATGAAGTGCGTGGCCGCAAGCAGCCCGTGCGAGCCGGGCTGTGATAGGCTGGTCTGCTGGGTGGAGTTCTGATGAGGAAGTCCGATGTGGAAAATGGAGGTCCTCATGGAGTAAGGGACCGTCTGGCTTGTTAGGCTCTGCTGGGGTGGCGGGCCAGGGCTAGAACCTGCCATCCCTCCAGGGAACCTCATGAGCGGCTGGGCACAGTGAGAGCCAGTAGCAGCTCTGCCCCATGTCTGTTTCCATAAATATGTAGTCTACATAAATATGTAGTCAAGTCTTATTGTTCATTTTTACTACCAGAAGTTCATACACATGACAAGGCTATAGACATTTTACTATTTTCTAATTTTTATTTTTGCTTTTAATCCAAGAGTTCTTTATAGCAAATCAGAGTCTGACCTCTGTCAATTCAAGGAGAAAAAACGGAGACGATTTATTGTTGAGTATGGTTTTCCAAATCAAGAAAATATTTCTTTCTCTCTAAGAGGAAATTATGGTGACAAGTATTTTTCTCACAAGTGGTAATCTTATATGCCATGCTGTTTCTCTCTTGCTATGTATCTGACTCTCTTCCCTTCTCTAGATCACACCAACCTCATATCCGTTTTAGACTCTGTACTTATAAAACCTTCCATTTGATCCATCACCCCAAATTTCCAAGAGTTTTACTATCTTGGTATTCAATTCTCACCTGAGAACACACTTATACAGCCAGTTAATTTTGAATCAGAGAGATTATACTCGGAGTTTGCCTTGTACCTTTGCCTTGTATGCTACTGACCCCATTTCAGTTACCTTACCAACACTGTGAATGGCTCTCTGAGTACCATCAGGAGTGGTCTCTGAACACATAGGGAGTAAGTCCAGATCGGGAGTGTAAACTGAACACAAATCAACAATAGAAATCATTCTTTGATTGCTCTATTTAAATCTCACATCCTATTTAAAGCTCATATTGGATTTTTATTGATCATTACTACATTTATGTCATTTATTCCTACATATAATTATGTTATGTATTCATTTTTATTATGCTGTATCACCTAAATATGAGGTGCATAAATAACACAGCCTTGGTTTGAAAATAACTACCCCTGCTATGTTCATCAATGTATTCTGTAACACATATAGTACCTAGCACCAGGACATACTTTTTATGAAGCTCCTGCTAACTCTTATAACCACACCAGTAAGTTCAGATTCAGTTTAGATGCCCTCACTCTAACTCATGGAACATCTCCTTGGCTGTCAATGTAGAGAGTAGACAAGTACTGATAATTAATTCAAAGGGTAAAACAGAACATTTTGGCAGTATGGACAAAATGCAAATGATTGACATTGTAGATTGGTTTAGAAGTCTTTTTATAATGTATTGAGGCATTAAAGAAAAATTTCTTTTGCTCTTGACCAATTGAAATTTTTTAAATATATATACATATATATATATATATATATATATATATATATATATATATGTTTGTTTTTTGAAGTTGAGATAAGTCAAGTACTGTGTGGACAATTTAGAAACAGAGATGCTCGGCTTCACACAAAAAATATAGATATATATTTGAGATTTCTACCATATAGTATACCAAGTTTGAACATAGAATAAATTTTCACTTATAACATTTAAGACGTTTTAAATAATGCCTTCCTTATCCTTGTAGTAATATTATCCTATTCTGTAGCATTCAGTTAGTGAAAATGGGCAAACTTTTAGAACTTTTAAATAAAACAAGGCAAAAAGTTGTTTCAAAATTGAAAATTAGATTCACCTTTATCAGTTGTTCATATTAATAAAATTGTGAATTTAATTTTTAATCCACAATTTTTTAAAATAGCTTATGTTGTTAATATTTTAGTTTTTATCATAGAATTTCCATAAAAATACTTTATTTTTATTAAAAATATTAGATTGGAAAGGCAAATGATGATTACTAAGTCATTTGTCTGTGCCTTGAGCATGAGAAGGCCCCTATAGTGTCTTTTCTAGAGTTTTGTGACTTTGTATGATAGAAACTAATTCTTACAATTTTCTCATTATTCTAAAGTTGTCCTTTTTTCAAAGCTTTGTAAAGATGAAAAAAATCTATGCATGCACATAGGGAATGATCTTCATTTGAGTCTCGTCGGTTTGTGATTTAATATGCCTATGCTGTCTAAAATTATTAGATTATATGTAGTTGAAAAAAAGACATCTGGTGTTTCATTATCACATCTAGTTAAGGTTCCCATTCTCTGCACTTTAGAATGCTAAAGAACCAAGTACCTTATTAGAAGTTCATTTTTGTGTATATCGGAATAACAGCTAACATATTACTCTTTGCAATCACTGCTTGCAAACTAACTTGTGATACATTAATATCCATAACCTAATCATCAAAAGATAGCTAAAACTTTAGTATCTTTCTGACCTTAGCCTTCTATTTTTATAAAAGGAATTTTAAAAGTTACTATTACAATGCAAAGTTAAAACTCAGTACAATGACAACATATCCCATAGTCCATGTTAATCTATTAAATTGATTTATTTTCAATAAGATAATAAACCCCTGGTTGAATTAGAAGTTTTCATTCAACTGTTGCTAACTCTATAAGTCGTTTTCTAATTTTTATAATTTTGGTGGGACCATACAGGGATCATGTAGATGCCTGCTAGTCACCCAACCTCTGGAATTCCAGTAAGTTGTTACAAATTTAAAATCCTTCTAATAAGATACAATGATAGGACCAAGGAAACCTCCCATTCCACCCAAAAGGAGACATCTCTTCAACCCCAGTGAACACACTGGATAATGTGAAAATGTGATTGTGGTACTCCACCAACCTCACATACTCTAAAGGCTTGTGGAAAAATTTAGGGTCTTAATTCAGTTGCAGAGAACTTCATAAAAATCCATGACAAATTAAAGGGAGGAACTATATCCAGGAACTGCTTTTCTCCCATAAAACATAATTTAAAAAAATACAACAGACTAAGAGGTTTCTGTAACATAAAAAATAATGATCAGAGCTGGAACAATAGTCCAGCAGATAGGGTGTTTGCCTTGCAAGCTGTCAGACTTGGGTTTGATCCTTGACATCCCATATGGTCCACCGAGCATTGCCAGGAGTAATTCCTGAGTGCAGTCAGGAATAACCCCTGAGCATCGCTGGCTGTGACCCATAAAGCAGAAATAAATGAATGTATGAATGAATGAATGAATGAATGAATGAATGAATACATTTAAAAAATGATCCAAATAGAAAGATTCCAACAGACCAGGAAAAATATTTTACCAGCATTCATATGACAAAAGGTTCACTGTATCACTTTCACCGCCTTCCTGTTCTTTGATTTGCTCGAGAGGGCACCAAAAACATCTCCATACATTCTGTCACAAGCAAATATAGCCCAAGGGCATCTGCTTGCTTCAGGGACAGGAAGAACCTCAAACCATTCTTCAGGTCACGAAATTGAGGTCCATAATTGTTACTAGTTTATGGCATGTCAAATAAAACACAGGTAGCTTTCCAGGCTCTGCCGTGTAAGTGGTATACTCTCAGTAGAAAGCTCTCATCTAGAGCATTTACTGATGAAACTTAAAGGGGAAAGATCAGGTTTTCTCTTGGGTGGAGCTCTGAGGAACTATGGAGTCTGGATGTTGAGAAATATTGACCTCATGATGTGTGGGTTGCTCTGGCTTCTTGCTAGGCTCACTGGATGACAAATATCAGTTAGAACCTGCCTAGAACTGTATACAGTGTATAAATGTGAAAGATCCTGGAAAGGACCTAATCCTAAAAATCAGTATTATCTAAGAATGTTGTGTGGCCGCAGAGAGGCTGCATACCAACGGAGCTGTGGGTCTGGTGTAGGTCTCTCTTCTGGGGTAGCTGGGATAGAGGTGAAGGAAAGGGCAGAGGAGCTCAAATCTCTGCTCCAAGTCCGTCAAGTGTGGCCCCTCCCCCACATGTGTGAGCGAACCCTTGGAAAAATGTTGGACTCAGCCAGGGGCTGGCCGAGCTGACAAAAGGTTAATATCCAAGATATGTATGGCCCTGATAGAACTTTTAAAAGTAAAATGGCAATCAAAAAATTGTGAGTTAAACAGAAAATTGCTCAAAGAGAAAAAGATGGCCAAAAAGGCATACTATCAACATAAAATGCTTGACATCACTCATAATCAAGGAAAGTCAAATAAACGCAACAATGAATTATCACCTCAAACCAGAGTGACTGTTCAAAAATAGCTAGTGTTGGCAGTGATGGGGATGAAAGAACTCTCATCTAGGTGGAAATATTGCCTGCTCCCGCAGTTTTGGAAAGCAATCTGGATGCTTCTCAAAAAACAAGAAAGAGATGTCCAACAAGATGACAGTGGTGCAGCAACAAGGCTGGAGTTGAGGGAGAGACAGTAGTTCTCAGCGCTCTGTACAGTCCATGGGGCCAAAAAGTTAAAATGATTGAATGTGTGTATCCCATGGATACTCTGGTTCAAGGAGAGCACCATTAAATGAAACCAGCCAGTTGCCAACTGTGCAACAGTGGCCCAGAGTAGCTTGTCTGATGATGGCAGCAACACAACCTTCAGCTGGCGGATTCCTCACAGCTCTAGGCACTTTGCATGATGATACAGTTAATTTATCTGGAGTAGGGATTTTCAGGTACAATTTGACCCTACTGCAGAGTGCAGGTATTGAAGTCCTCTAGGTAGCCCAGGTTCCTATCGTGGGACCCAGTAGGATTCATTCTGGGAATGCAAGGATAGTTCAAATTTGCAAGTAAATCAACATAATACATCATATCAATAAGAGAGAGACTCAGAGACATGGGACAGAGCTGCTACTTGCTCTCCCTGTCGCCAGCTGCTCACGAGGTGCCCAGGAGGGATGGCGGGTTCTAGCCCTGGCCCGCCATCCCAGCAGAGCCTTGCAACAAGCCAGACGACCCCCCCACTCCAGGAGGGCCTCCATTTTTCCACATCCGGACTTCTCTCTCATCAGAACTCCACCCAGCAGACCAGCCTATCACAGCCCGGCTCGCGCTGCTGCAAGCGAACTCCGCTGTTCATCAATAATTGCTGGACTTAGAGATGACTACAAGAGTATGCTACCTCCATGGCAGAACCTGGCAAGCTACCCGTGTTGTATTTGGTATGCCAAATACCAGTAACAATTATAGACCTCATTCCGAATGGATTGAGGCTCTTTATGTTCCTCGAGCAAGCAGATGCCCTTGGCTGTACTAGCATGAGACAGGACATATGGATGATTACTGGGGCCCGCTCGAGCAAATCGATGATGAACGGGAAGACAGTGATCAATAAGAGAAAAAATAAAAACCATGTAATCATATAAGTAGATGCAGAGAAATCATTTAATAAGATCCAACCCCCGTTCATGATTAAAACCCTCCAGAAAATGGTAATAGAAGGAACCTTCCTCAAGATAGGCAAAAGTCATCTACCAAAAGCCCACAGCGAGTATCATTATCAATGGGAAAATATTGACAGCCTTCCCCTTAAGATCAGGGACATGAAAGGTTGCCCACTCTCACCTCTTTTATTCAATATAGTACTGGAAGTACTCGCACTTAGCAATCAGAGAAGAAAAGGACATTAAGGGGGCATCCAGATAGGCAAGGAAGAAATCAAACTATAATTATTTACAGATGACATGATATTATACCTAGAGAAGCCTAACTCTCAGCCCAAAAACTCCTAGAAACAATAGATATTTATAGTAGAGTGGCAAGGTACAAAATCAATACCCAAAAGTTGGTAGCTTTCCTATATACAAATAATGAAAGAGAATAAAGGGATATTAAGAAATTGATTCCATTCACAATTGTGCCACAGAAAATCAAATACCTAGGAATCAGCTCAACCAAGTGTGTAAAGGACCCATTAAAAGAAAACTACAAGACACTGCTCCAAAAATAAAAGAGGACACGAGGAAATAGAAACACATTCCCTGCTGGGGGGTGGGGAGTATTAACATCATCAAAATGGTAATACTCCCTAGTGCCTTGTATAGATTGAATGCAGTCCCTATAAGGATACCCATGACATTCTTCAAAGAAATGACCAAACACTCTTGAAATTTGTATGGAATAATAAACCCCCATGGACAGCTAAAGCAATCCTTGGGAACAAGAAGATGGGAGACATCACCTTTCCCAACCTCAAACTTACTATAAAGCAGTAGTAATGAAAACAGCATGGCATTGGAATAAAAACAGACCTCTGAACCTATGGAATAGAGATGAATATCCTGACACCCACTCTCAAACACATGATCAGTTAATCTTTGATAAAGGTGCAAAGAGTCCAAAATAGAGTAAGGAAAATGGTGCTTGGAAAACTGGACAGCTACATGTAAAAATATGAATTTGGACCTTTGTATAACAACATGCACAAAAATCAGATAAAAATGGATTAAAGATCTTTATATCAGACCTTAATCCATAAACTAGGTTGAAGAAAATATAGGAAAAACCCTCCACGACGTTGAAGCTAAAAATATCTTCAAAGGAAAAACACCACTAATGAAGCAACTAGAGCAAAGATAAACATAAGAGACTAACTGAAACTAAAAAACTTCTGTACCTCAAAAAAAAAAACAGTGACAAAGATACAAAAGACAGTCCAAAGGGGTCGAGGTGATAGTCCACCGAGTAGGGCGTTTGCCTTGCATAGTGCTGACCTGAGCATAGAGCCAGAAGTAACCCCCTGAGCATTGCCTGGTGTGTCCCCAAAAAAAAGAAAAAAAAGACAGTCCACAAAATGGGGAATAATATTCACCCAATTCCCATTCCTTCCCATTCTAATTGTCGCATGATGTTCTCGAGGGCACTGATGAGTTTTGGTGAAATGGTATCACCCTGTCGAACCCCTCTTTTGACATCAATGATAACTTCTTTGTAGAATGGTGAGATCCTGGTGGTGAATCCATAATACAGCTCAGGAAGGATCTTGATATATTGGGTTTGAACACCCTGTTTGGCTAGGGCTTCGATGACTGCTTCAGTCTTCACAGAATCAAAGGCTTTCTGTAAATCAATGAACGTGAGACAGAGAGGCATCTTGTACTCCCTGCAAACCTCAATGAGCTTGGTTACTGTGTGGATATGGTCGATTGTGCTGAATCCTTTCCAGGAGACACCTTGCTTGCATGGTTGTCCATCTAGTGTTCTGCTAATCCTGTTCAGGACGACTCATGTAAACAGCTTGTAGATGACAGACAACAGGCAGATGGGGCGATAATTGCCGATGTCGTGAATGTCTCCCTTCTTGAACAGTAGAACTGTCCTGCTGGTTTTCCATTGGGACGGCACCTTGCATTCAGACAGGTAGTGTGTGAAGAGCCGAACTAGTGTATTGATGAGTACTGATGGTAGATTCTTCAGGTGTTCGGGTATGACTTTGTCTGGGCCTGGGCTATTCCCTTCTTTACTGACGAAATGTCATGTCGGATTTCAGAAGGGAGAACGTTGGGAATGACATATCCATCCTGTGGAATTTGATATGTGGGTAGGTGGACATGGCTATCAAACAGATCTGAGTAGAAGTCATGGATAATCTTCTCCATTGCCTTTCTGGAAGATGTGATAGATCCATCAGTGCGCCGGAGGGCAGTCATCTTGGTCTTATAGTTGGCGAATTACCGGCAGGCGGTGTGAATGCTTTTCCCGGCTTCTGCTGCATCTTCCAGTATTTCTGTTCTTCTGTCTTTGAGGTCTTCTTTTATCACTTCTCTGCATCGTTTAGCAAGCTTGGGCGTTAACATTTGGTCTCCTGAGGCTTGCGCCTTGCTACGTTCACGAATAAAGCTCAAGCGTTTCAGAAGACAGGCGTCCTTTTGTGTTTTTCTCTCTCTTTTTGCATTCTTTGCACAATCATGGAAGTGCTGAACCAGTCGGTTGTATTCTTCATCAATGTCGTCAATGGTGGTATCTTCCCATGTTGCTGCAATGGTGCCAGAGTTCCCAGTTGGTGATCGTTCTGGGAGTTCTCTTCTTAAACTTTGCAGCCTCTTCTCTCCGTTGCGGGAAGTAGAATTTTGCACGAAGGAGAGGGTGGTCTGATCCTGTTTGGAATTTGGGGACGACAGCAACATTGGTCAGACAGAACCATCAATTGAAGATGATGTGGTCAATTTCATTGTGGAACTGTCTGCCAGGAGATTCCCATGTCCAATGTTTCGCTTCAGCTTTCTGGAACTGTGAGTTCCCATGAATGGTCTTGGTGGACATGATGAACTCAGATAGTCTCTCACCCTGTTCGTTCCATTCTAGGCCATGGGTCCCTATGTGGTGTTCTTCAGCCAATCTTCTCTGTCCTATCTTGTCATTAAAATCACCAACTATGATCTTGTAGAAGGTGCAATCTTTTTTATAGAATTCCTCCATTTCCATGTAGATTTTCTCAATTTCATCTCCTTTGTATGTGGACGTTGGTGCCTAGACAATGAAGATTGAAATTGCTGGCAGTGGTCCACGTCTCTTCAAGCGTATTCGTTCTATCTGGTTGTTAGGCATTCAAATGAATCAACATTGACAACCATGTTTATGTTGACAAGGACACCAATGCCACAGACGCCTCTTTTCGTTGCATGTTCCAAGGAACAATTCTTCTCTGGTGTCAAATATAGCATGATGCAACTGATGCCTCCTCGTCTCAATCAGACCAATGATGTCGTACTTGATCTTTTGCCCTTGCACAATCAGATCCTCAATATATGCTTCCGATGCCAGCATACGTGCATTGAAAGTAAAGACAGTCATTTAATCCTTCTTCGTTTTGGCAGCCTACGATGGCGGTGAAATTTTATCAGGCACTGCTTGTTCTTCTTTCTTACTGCTGCCATGTTAAGGGCTCTTTCGGGGTCAGGAAAATAAACATTTTTTCTTACTGGTTTTGGCATATTGAACATGCATCGGACAGCTTGTCAGGCTCTGCCGTGAGGGTGTTATACTCTCATTACTTTGTGGGGCTCTCTCAGAGGGGTAGTCAGAATATTATCGGTAATTTGGAGGTAAATCACGCGCACAATGGAGAAAGCTGGTTTCTGCTCTGCCAGGTGTATCTGTGTCTGTGGCTCAAGCATTCCTGGGCTTGAAATACTCTTATCTGAAGGGTGGGTCTCTGCAGGGTGGGTTCTTGTAGGCTGTGTTTCTGAGAACTTGGGCTAGAGACTTGATTAATCTGTTGGGTAGCGATCTTAGGAGCTGCGGAGTGTGGATGGTGCATATCGCTGTCAGCAAGGCTGGGGGGGGTTTCTCTGGGCTCTTCCAAGGCTTCATTGGGATTGTGGGCTTGGGTTGGAAGTTGCTCTCGTGTTCCATGGAATGCAGGGGGGTTCAACGGGGAAAGCTGGTTTCTGCTCTGCCAGGTGTATCTGTGTCAAAATATTGAAGGAACAGAAATCCTTCAATATTTATGAAATCAATAGTACACTAATACACAGAGCAGATTTCATTTCATTTTATTCATTTCATTTGTCTTCCCGCAGTTCATCTATTTCCTCGAGTGGGCACCAGTAACATCTCCATACGTCCTGTCACATGCTAGTGTAGCACAAGGGCATCTGCTTGCTCCATGAACATAAATAGCCTCAAGCCATTCCACCAGGTCATGGAAATGAGGTCTATAATTGTTACTCTTATTTGGCATATTGAATACAATACGGGTAGCTTGTCAGGCTCTGCCGTGCAGATAGAAAAAATTACTTTAAAAATAAAAATGTTTATGCTACATTCAAATATTATTTCAATCGGATCAACTACCTTGAAATCAGGCCAGAATCATAAAATACTACGAGGAATATATAAGCAACGAAATCCAGGAGCTGTATCACAAAGTCATTTATATTCAAGTCTATAATTCCACTGTTAGGACATTTTTAAAACAAAATTTACTTCAATAAATTCTGATTATTTCACATTTGAGTTAGAGAGAGTTTACAACTCTGCTCCTTCATCCTTCACATCCAGATCTCTTCTTCCTTCTTTGCTTCAACCTCACTAGTCTTTCTTGCTCAAAGTAGACTCTTAATTTAGAGTTTGATTGATTTCTTCTTGATCCATGTATCATCGTGGCTTTTTTCCCTCATTTCCTTTAAAGAGTTCTAAACTAATTGAAATTTTAATCCACCTAGAGCATACCATTTACTTGGCCCTGCAACTTCTGTGCCTCCTTCAAGGTAGAAACATTAATCATTTTGAACAATCAATTTGACTTTTATATTTTGGTGTTATTTGTATTACTCTCTTCTACAATATTACCACTTTAAGAACATGAGTATTTTGATCATCTACCTTTGAAGATGCTTGGTTCTTAGGATTTGCTACATTATATTTCACAAGTGAAGAATGAAATGAGTGGCTAATAGGGAAAAATTTGGATGATTTAAAGTACTATACACAACTTAAATAGGTAAACCTTTCAATGAAGTTGTGCATTTATTTATTTTGAATGTTTTTGTTTTAGAACACTGAAATAATGAGTACAATAGTAACTGTGTGTTCCAATTATATATTGTAAAGTAGCATACTTTGAAATTAAAGTTAATTTAATTTCAAATTAAATTAAATTAAAAGAATTAACATTATTTCTCCCATACCCTGTGAGTTAACTTGGGTACGACAATGGTTCCTTTTTTGAGTCATTTAAATTTGATGAGAATGAACTGAACTAGATATGGCTAAATTGGGATCAAGATACCAAGCAGATATGACACTGTACCCAACATAAATGATTCCTCCAGGTCTTTCTGTGAAATATGTCTCCAGCAGAACAACTTTGATTTCTCATTTGGTTTTCAGCTTTTCCAGAGACAGGAAATAGAAACTGCCAAGACTCTCTGAGGTTAAGTTGGAACTCTTATAGGAGTTACAAGGCAAGGCAGATTTAAACAATTGAAGGACATTTTTCGTGTCATTCAGGGATTAAAGTGTGTGTGCATATAGGTACAGTTGTGTATAAGAAGCACAACTATGATGGCAACCATTTTTATAGATTAACTTTAATAAATAACATACTCACAAAGTGCACTTCACTTTTCTATACTTGCTTTTTCTCATTTATAGAACAACTCAGATCCAGAGTAGCTGTGAGGACTTGTGAGATGATGTCAAGTCCCTAGTAATTTTCCTTGACTTATAAAGCACTGCTTTTCAATTCATAACCTAATCCCCCTTGTTTATCCCTAGAATATTTTAATGGAACTACAGGTGGAAATCCTGTAAGTATAGGATCATGCTGTAGAATGGGGGGGTAGGATGGGGGCCAAAAGAAGAACACAAGGTTGGAGAAAGTCCACAGGAAGGAAAATGGCTGATAAACACTGGTCTAAGCTAATTTCATTGGCATTATTTTTATTTACTATTAATCTGGAACAATTTAAAGGGTTAATTGGAACCCTTGCATTTGGAATTATTGCATCAATGTAATTCAGCATAATATACTATCTTAAAAATTTTAATTTTTAAGAATTTAATCACTTGATCACTTGACATCCCGTTATTCATCAATTTTCTCAAGCGGGAGCCAGTTACATTTCCATTTGACCCTATCATGTGTCAGTGTAGCACATGTGGCATCTGCTTGCTTCAGGAATACAAAGAGCCTCAAGCCGTTCATTCAAGGTCTTGACAAAGAAGTCAGACCATCTTGTAGGTGGGTGGCCACGTGATCTTTTTGACATCCCATGGGATCCAGTCGGTAACGACTCTAGTCCAGCGGTCGTCTCCAAATTGCATTACATGTCCAGCCCATTAATAATTTAATAAGTATATTTATAAATGAATATACTAAATATTTTTGTGTTTATAGTACTGCTTTGATGTCCCATGGCATTATGTATAAAATAATCAGCCTCTGCCTCTCAAAGTGTTGCAGGTATAGTTACAGTGCCCGGCTGCATTAACAAGTGGCAAACAGGAGATAGGCTTGTTTATACTCAGGGCTCTGCACCGTGGATTCTGGATTGTTGATGGTCTAACATAGAAAAAGACTGGGTCCCCTGGATGAACCCAGAGCCAAGGCATAGCCTGGCAAGCTACCTGTGGTATATTCAATATGCCAAAAACAGTAAAAAATAATGGACCTCATTCCCATTGAATGGAGATGTTACTGGTGCTCGATTGAACAACTTGATGAACAACAGGAAGACATGTAACAAGTGACAAGCATAAACAAAGGGTTCTTCCCTGTGGGCCCTGGAGAGTTGATGGTCTGACATAGAAAAAGACAGGGGCCCCTGCGATGAGCCCTGAGCCATGGCAGAGCCTGGCAATCTACCCGTGGTGTATTCAATATGTCAAAAACAGTAACAGTAATGAGCCTCATTCCCAATGAATGGAGACGTTACTGGTGCCCAATCGAGCAAATTGATGAACAATGGGAGGTAGAAAAGTGACAAGTGAATCAGTCTTAGTTTAAAATTACATGGTAGGCATTACTGCCTCGAATTAATCAATATTAAATAAAACTGTAACTTTATCTACATGACTTTAAGCAAGTTATATAAACTTTAAGCTTAATTACACGCTAAATGGAAATTATAATGCTGCTATCTTATGGAGTTGTTGTCAGAACTTGAACTTGAATGCATTTTTAACCTCTGAAAACTGTCAAAAATTTATTAAATGATAAATAATTGTTAGCTAATCAATTGCCAGAATACTAGCTAGCTTTGACTTCAATGAGTATTTCTTAAATATTATAATCAACAATTATTTTGTTATTTAATTTGTATGTATAAAATGCAAACAGTGTTGCATGATTTTAGATAGCATATATGTCTTATAAATCCAGCCAAGTATATAGTATAGAGAACATGCTATATATTATATAAAGATAACTCTATAAATTGTCTCTATAAACCACAAAATGAAACTAAACAAAATTCTAATCAAATGTAAGTATAGAAGTCAATTTATCAAGAAGAAAGAAGTGTGTTTGGTTGATGTCTAACTTGGACTGCTATAAAGACATGCAACCAAATCCTTGTATCTATTTGTTTATTGTCAGTTAATTGAAGTAGACATTATCTTCAGAAACTTAATCTTGTCAGCTCTTCAACTCTTTTCCCAGAGTCCAGGAACAAGATAAAAACATCATTATAAAAAAACTGTCTGATATAGTTTCATTGTTAAATAAAAGTAAGATCTTTTCCTTAAAGGAAGAGACTTTTGATTAAGGAAACAAAAACTAGCCCTTTAATTTTGTGAAATTTCTCAGCCTAGGAATGTGTACAATCTCCCAGCAAAAGAGAAGTATAGTAAAGGTTAGAATGTGAAAGAAACATTAGCTAGGAACAAATCATTAGACTTCCAAACTCAGAAAACTATCATAATTTGGGAGTATTGAAGATATGTACTTCATTAATAAAATAATGTCTTTTCAAGTTCATTTAGTGTTTATAGCTTTAAATGGTGTGCTTTTCCACAAGAATAATGTATGTAATGGAAGCGTTCACATTCTTGAATCATTTATTCTCAGAATACTTGTCATTAAGGGTAAGGAACTATCTTAACATAGACTAGACTCCCTGGACACTTAATTAGATTTATAACATGGTTTGTGTTAGAAATTAATATACCTTGTTTTTAAAGCCCTTTGTATCTAAACCCCTTCTGAAGTTGAAGACCATATCTGCTTATTTTGTATATATTAATAAAAAAAATAGGGACAGATCTAAAGATAATTCTACTTGGTCAATGAGGGTTGATCTGCAATATGTCATAAATAGAATAATCTTAAATCTAAAGAATATTAAATATATAATTAATTATTTCCAATTTGGACATATTTTCTTTTTATATTACCAGTAGATATAAACTATTGAAAGAAGTTATTTTTTGAAACATATTAAATAGTTTTGCAGTATTAAGCATAGAAATTTAAAATGTCTTCTTTTTCTATTGCAAATGCATTTGTTATCCTAACCAAAATTAAAAACAATTGTAAAAATAGTTCATGAACATAAATTTGGAAAATAAAGAATAAATTTTTAAAGCAGAGTTTTTTGCTTAACTATTAACATTTTATACTAATAAATATTACTTTATCTTTAAAATATTAAATATATTTTGTAATACTACTACAAGAATAATGAATTCTAGATTTGGTTTCCAATGTTACCGATAAACCATTGTTATTTCACTGTTTACAGACTGGCAAAAAGGCAAAGCTCAGAGTAAGCATTTCACTTAGAAGTTTTACACATTACATTGCTCACACCATCTTAGCTGAAATCTAGATAAATAATCCCCTAATATTTCAAAGATCATTAAACACATAGTTATACTCAGCAAAATATACATAAGACGCATATATGTTACTAATATTAAAATGTTTTACTGCTGTAAAGGGGAAATGTAGAAGAGTGAGGTGGAGTTTATCACTTATAACTCACAGTCATTTGAAGTATTTTGGCTGCCAGACAGCTTTCTTCCTTTCTTCAGACAACATAAATTTCCGATATAGATAGAATCAGGTTTCTTCGTTTTGTCTCTTTAAAACTTCGCTTGTCCTGGTTCCAGGAGAGGGACATTTGACCCAGAGCAGTTCAATTAGAATATCTTTATCTTGCTGGCTTTGTGATTGGTTCTGGGATTGGGCATTACACTTGCCTAGGTACAAAAAAAAATAATCCTATGCTTGGGTAGATATTACATTATATTTTCTATTTGATGAGAACACAGGCACAATTGTCTTGAAGTTGTTGGCAGTCATTTCAGTACAGCAGGAGCTTGAGAATGAAGCCAATACAGACTAAAGCCAAATCAAAGAATGGAAATAGATAAGATCTTAATTACTTTTCCTGAGTCTTGTATCCAGTCCTATTAGACTCATATTTATCTTTTGATTTTTTAGCTTAGTAAGTCAATGCTTTGTCACATGACTTAATTCATATTAAAAAGAATACAGTACATTACAATATAGTATTTTTCTTTCTCTGACTCACTCTGCTTTACAAAATCCCCTTAAAGTCCATCTATTTATCACAAATTCCAGGATTTGATACTTTTTGTTTCTTTGATTTTTTTGTTCTGGGATCAAACTCTGAGGTGCTCAGGGTTACCTCTTGGCTCTGTGCTCAATGATAACTTCAGACAGTCCTCAGTGCCACACACAGTGCCAGATATCAAATCTAGGTCAGATGAAAGGGACATGCCCTATCCACTGTATTATTTCTTGGCCATAGGACTTCATCATTTTTATTGTTTTATATTAATGAACAGTGTTTTTTAAAAATTTGTATTATACCACCATGAAACATACATTGACAAAGGTGTTCATAATTGGTTCTTGGTAATACAGTATTCCAGCACTCATCCCGCCACCAGTGCCCCATTCCCCACCACCAATGTACCTACACCTACTTTTCTTGTCTTACTCTCTCTGTCTCTCTCTGTCTCTGTCTCTGCATCTCTCTATCTCTTCTTTTTCACATTTCGGCTAGCCCTGCAGATATTTAGGAGTTTATCATTTAAGTCTCTTTGTGTATATTCAATGGTGAGTTCTAGTCTGACATTACCATTTCCCACACTTAGTAAAACACTGGTATATATTTATATACCATTAATGAATGCAGTCATTCTATATCTGTCCTTTACCTTCTGACTAATTTCACTTAGCATGATAGTCTCCATGCCCATCCATTTGCAGGTAAATTTCATAATTTCGTCTTTTTCTGACAGCTGCATAGTATTCCATCATGTACATGTACCACAGTTTCTTTAGCCAGTCCTCTGTTCTTGGGCACTTAGGTTGTTTCCAGATTCTAGCTATCATGAATAGCACAGTGATAAATAAAGAAGTATAGATAGTTTTTCTCTGCCATGTGATTTTGGGTCTTCTGGGTATGTTCCCAAGGAGTGGTATTGCTGTATCAAATGGGAGCTCAATATCTAGTTTTAGGAGAAATGTCCATATTGTTTTCCAAAAAGGGCTGGACCAATTGGCACTCCCACCAACAGTGGATGAAAATCCCTTTTCCCCCACATCCACACCAGCGCCGGTTGTTCTTGCTGTTTTGGATGTGTACCAGTCTCTGTGGTGTGAGATGGTACCTCATTGTTGTTTTGATTTGCATCTCCCCTGATGATTAATGATGAAGAACACTTTTTCTTTTTTTTTTTTTTTTTATTTTTACAATTACAAAGATATACAATTAAAAAGTTCATATTTGGGTTTTGGTCGATACAGTGTAGCAGCACCCATCCCGCCACCAGTGTCCATCTCCCACCACACAACGCCCCCGGTTCCCTCCCCTCCCCCCAGCCCCTCCTCCATGGCAGGTTCTTTATTTCTTTCCATTTCTCTCTCTCTTCTCCTTTCCTTCCCCCCAGACTATGGATTACAGAACATACATTAAAGGGTTGTCAGTGTGTCTCTTTTTTGCCTCTATTTAATGCTCAGTGCTAGGTTGGCATAAGTACCCTCAACAATTGTTAGGACACTGTTCCACTTTCTGTCTTACCTAGCCTCTGACTCCCACACGTTTGTGATAATTTCCACCTTTGACAGGACCTCCTGATGTATGTTTCACTTGACCTTGGATATTGGTATCATAATATGTACCTATATTTTTATGTTATGCAGATAAAAGCAGTTATTCTGTATCTGTCTCTCTCCTTCTGGCTAATTTTGCTCAACATAATCTTCTCCATGTCCATCCATTTGTAGGCAAATTTTATAACTTCATTTTTCCTAACAGCTGCATAGTATTCCATTGTGTAGATGTACCAAAGCTTTTATCCAGTAATCTATTTTCGGCACTCTGGTTGCTTCCAGATTCTGGCTATTGTGAATAATGCTGCTATGAACATAAAAGTAGGGATGGTGTTTCCGCTGCGTATTTTTGGTTTCCCAGAGTAGATTCCCAGGAGTGGTATGGCTGGGTCAAATGGGAGTTCAATTTCTAGTCTTTGGAGGAATGTCCATATTGTTTTCCAGAAAGGCTGTACCAGCCGGCATTCCCACCAACAATGGATGAGTGTCCCCTTTTCCCCACACCCACGCCAGCACTTGTTGTTCTTGTTCTTTTGAATATGTGCCAGTCTCTGTGGTGTAAAGTGGTATCTCATTGTTGTTTTGATTTGCATCTCTCTGATGATTAGTGATGATGAGCATTTTTTTCATATGTTTTTTGGCCATTCGAATTTCTTCCTTGCTGAAGTTTCTGTTCATTTCTTCTCCCCATTTTTTGATGGGGTTGTTTGTTTTCTTCTTGTAAAGTTCTACCAGTGCCTGATATATCCTGGATATTAACCCCTTATCAAATGTGTATTGGGTGAATATTCTTTCTCATTCTGTGGACTGCTTTTGTATCTTAGTCACTGTTTCTTTTGAGG